>JZKD02S1798641.1:74690-101654 GCA_000966675.3 Picea glauca
CACCCTGGTGCAAGCTCCCACACATAATCGTGGGTATACCCTCCAAGGAGCCCGAGTGAGTTTGGTCAACGTCAATTCCAGGTATCGTGAAGACTTTCCCCTTCACAATCACCTCTTGTAACAGCCTAGAAAGATAGGCCACTAAGGTTACCACCAACAACAATAAATCCTGGGGGGACAATCGACAGTCCGATCCACATGCAAGGGCAAGGTATCTAGCCCGAAATCAACTCAAAAGGCTTCCACTCATCATTGTGGGTATACCTCTGAGTGATCCCTATAATACGTGCAATCTCTACACCGATATCAACAAAGCAGGGTGAGTAACTCTGCCAATATCAATGCGACCTCGTGTTTGACCCTTGTGTGAGAAGGGCTTCCCAGGACAAGATGTTGCAAATAGAATTTAACACTCCCTAACACAAGATGCTATTGTGTGTTTTGTGCTTTTGAAGAGTGTATCTCTCTTCCTACTCCAAAGCGCTAGCCTAGCTAAATGTTGGTGTAATAGATCCCTAGAAAAGAGTTACTAGGTAAATTTTACAATTGCCCAGTGTTATTAAGGGCTGTTGTTACTCAAAGGAAACATAGATGAAGCTTATGTTGTATAAGACTCTGACCCAACGATGCATGGATGAGAATGAAATATATCAATATTCGTTCAATGAATCTTATGTATGGGAGGGAAAGAGAAGTTTTCCGGATCAAACTTGAACTACAAGACACAATTTCCTTTAAAATGAAATTGCAACAAATCACGCAAAAAATAATAATTCTCTATTGTTTCTTTTTCAATAATTTCAACAATTGATTTTCAATGTTTTCAAAAACGAAAAATGATTTTTTGAAAGAAAAACTTTGTTCACTTTTCAAAAAGGACCTACACCATGATGGTGAGAGTGCAGAAAACCAAAAACCAATGAACAAGCAATAGATAAAAAAACCCAAACCACTCTTTCAATGGAAACAAAAATAACAAGAAAACCAAACTAGTCTTTTCAATTGCATAAGAAAAGTGATCTTTCCAACAATAAGAAAATGATAAAGACAAAGAAGTTCAACTTTCAACCGATCGTCGGTGCTTAACCAAAAAGCACACTCATATTCCGAAATCAGGGAGTATAGCTATGCCAAGAAAAGTCAAGAAATGAAAGTCAAGAACAAGTGACAGGAAGAGCCTTTGAAATCCTAAGACTATTCGTGCACGAAAACGAAGACAAGAAAACATCAATCAATGGTCCAAGAAACTCTTTTGACACACCTAAACTGATCTAGGCAGTTGATCATGTCAAAGTCTTAAAGCAAAAATTTTGAAAAACAGGGTTCGCAGGCTAGCAATATTACATAGTGCGAAAATGAGTGATTCTCATAGGTGAGCTTTGAGCAGAGTGCAAGAACCTCGCACTGAACCTAAAAGTAGGGTGCGAACTCAGTATGTTCTCGCAGGCCACTGTGGAGTGCAGTGCGAGAATGTCTGAAACTAGTCAAATTTTTGGAAAAAGACACAAAATTTGAAGAGGCCTCTAGACCCAGAGGGTCTATCAGGGTATCTTGAAGACTCAGAGATTGATACGAATGGAGAAAGGTAAGGCAAGAACAAATGGCCAAGGAAAAATACCAAAAACCACAAAGAAAATAGGTTATTTCCCCAGTGGAGTCACCAATTTTGTTATCGGACTAATTGTTAGGTGCAGACACTAACAGATCTCCCTAGATCCACCTGGATCTAGAACAAAACTGGACAGGACATGACTCTTTCCCTAAGTTTTGACCATTGAATTAGCTAGTAGGAAGGAACAAGTAACATACCTTTGTATCGCTTCCTAGGGTCTCTGTTTCTCCCACTTCACTCTAGTGCTCTCGTGAGGTCAAGACCAAGACAACACAAACCAACCAAAGTGAAGATAGCAAAATATATTCAACTGTCAACTTATGTGTATGATCAAGGAATTACACAATAAAGCGAAAATGACTTTATGGGAAAGGGACATGCCACTGTATCATATTAATTGAAAGTAGAAGATTACAACCTGATCACCTTGATGTCACAAGCTTCCTTTCGATGGCTCTTGGCTCCAACAAACACACTTGCTCAATCCTTGTATGAAGAAGATCAAATCCTCTTGATAGAATTTCTAGAGTCTCCAAGCTCCTGTTCAAGCTAAGTCCTTCACACAATTCTTTCACCAATTATCCAATGAATATTGCTTAACCTTTTCCATGAGAATTCCATCAATATATAGAGAAGAATGAGATGGTTACTTAGATAAGAATGATCCCACAATATCAAGGAATCCAATACAAGGATAACCATTCAAATGCCAACCCATTATTCTAGAATATTCTCTTCTAGAACCATCGAGAATCCATATTTTTCCAAGCTTTAGAGAAGGTTCGCACCCTAGCTATTTAACGCAGTGTGAGAAGTTCGCACCCTAGCTTAAGGCAACCTGCGAAAATGGGTCATTATCGCACCCTGGGATACTAGCAACCTGCAAACTCTCTTCAAAAGTGATTTTTCTGAGAAGAGATGAATGCCATTTTTCTCAGGAGAAAGTTCTTATGAGGAGCCTGAGTACACCATCATGATGACCAAAATCATGGGTAACAGGCCTTCACCACTCCCTGGGGGACATTCATGTATGCCAAGATGCCGTTTGGACTTATGAACGCAGGAGAAAATTTTCAACGAGCTATGGATATGGACTTCATAGGAGAGAAAGACTAGTTTGTGGTGATCTATTTGGACGACATCACAGTCTTTTCCAAGTCTAATATGGAGCACCGTTGTCACCTAAGGAAGGTTTTCCTGAAATGCCGGAAGTTTGGCCTTTCTTTGAACCCCAAGAAGTCTATTTTTTCTATGAAGGAGGGGAAGTTGTTAGGCCATATAGTATTAGCAGAGGGAGTGAGGATTGATCCCAACAGGGTGGAGTCAATTCAGACCCTGTCACTTCCAATATCTAGAAAGGAAGTTCAGGCCTTTTTGGGGAAGATTAATTTTCTGAGGAGATTCATCTCAAATTTTGTTGAGTTGGTGAAGCACATCACAACCATGCTCAGGAAAGGAAATGAAGTAAAATGGACTGCCGAGCCCAGGCAATATTTCGTCCAAATAAAAAGGGTGTTGAATGAGGCACATGTGTTGATCAGTCCTAACTATTCCAAGGATTTTCTAATTTTTTCGTTCGCTTCTTTTGATATAGTAGCAATGGTCTTATTGCAGAAAAATGAGGAAGGTCGAGAGCATCCCATTTCCTTCTTCAGCAAGGCATTAAGAGATGCAGAGATCAGGTATGAAATCATGGAGAAACAAGCTTATGCCTTAGTGAAGGCTCTCAAAGCTTTCAGAGTCTATGTCTTGCACTCAAAAGTGACTGTGTACGTGCCTTCAACATCTGTGAAAGATATCCTTATACATCCTGACGTAGATGGAAGAAGAGGTAAATGGATCGCCAAGATTTTGGAGTTTGACCTAGAGATAAAGCCCACCATGTTGGTTAAAGGGCAGGGTTTAGCCAAGCTGTTGGTTGAATCCAATTGCAGGGCCTTAGGGGTTAGCTTCATAAATACTTGCTCAAAAAGTCAACCAGCTGAGTCGTCCAATAAAATCTCTCATGACGGCTCATCACTAGTAGAATTCACCTGGTACCGAGACATTTTGTGCTTTTTGCAAGAGATGAAGCCTCCTAATGGAATGGGTAAGAGTAAGGCAAGATCTTTAAAGCTCAAAACGATAAGGTATTGCCTCATTAACCAAGTGTTGTACTGGAGAGACCCCCTGGGGGTGTTGCTGAGGTGTCTGAGTCCACAGGAAGCCCATAAAGTTATGTTTGAGTTCCATGGCGGCCTTTGTGGAGGGCATCATTTTTGGAAGACCACAGCTCACAAAATTCTTAGGGCTGGGTACTACTGGCCCACCTTGTTCACTGATGTCTGTAAATAAGTTAGAGCTTGTATCAAATGCCAAAGGTTCTTAGGAAAGTAGAAGCTCAACTCACTGCCACTAAAGCCGGTGGTAGCTTCAACACCTTTTCAACAATGGGGGTTGGACTTCATTGGGGAGATTCATCCTCCTTCAAGTGGCTAGCACAGATGGATCCTGACTGCGATAGACTATTTCACTAAGTGGATAGAAGTGGCCCCCACCAGGAGTGATTCTCACAAGGTTATTATAAACTTCCTGGAGGATATCATAGCCAGATTTGGCTGTCCCAGCAGAATTTTCACTGATAATGCTGCTTCTTTACGGTTTGAGATTTTGATTAAGTTCTGTGAACAGTTCAAAATTTCACTGATTCACTCCACCCCCTATTATCCTCAAGGAAATGGACTGGCATAATCTTCCAATAAAAGCCTAATCAAGCTCATGAAAAGATTGTTGGAAGAAAATAAGAGGGCCTGGGATTCAAAGCTCAAATTTGCTCTATGGGCCGATCGGGTGACAACGAAAAAGTCCCTGGGCACCTCACCTTTTCAACTAGTTTATGGGACAGAGGCTATTTTTCCCACTCAAATCGCGTTACCTGTAGAAAAATTCTTTCAGGATCTTGAAGGAGAGACAGATCATATGGTTAGAAGGATTCATCAAATAGTGGAGGTGCAACAGATTAGGGAACAGGTGATGGACGTGGTCCATAGTCGTTAGCAGAAGGTCAAGCAGGCTTTTGACAGGAAGGTCACAAAGAAGGAGTTCGAGCTCGGGGATTTGGTGCTTAAGTGGGATGCACCCAGGCAGGATAGGGGAAAACACAACAAATTTGACGCCCTCTGGATCGAGCCCTTCAGGATCACTGAAGTATTCTCAAATAACACTTATAGGTTGTAGGATTTGGAGGGTGAGGAAGTCTTTAATGGCCTAGTAAATGGGCATTTTCTGAAAAGATGTTTTTTTTGAGCCGTAGGCGGCTCCTCGTTTTGTAAATATTGTCCTTTTAGTTGTTTACTTATTTATTTTCGGCTTAATAGACGACTCCATAGCCCAACAACAAGGCATTGAAGTTGCAAATGAGTTCTTAGAGGATTGCAGGGACGACTCTATCCCCCATGGAGCTTAATGTTAGCGCAAATTCTTGCAAGAGGCTATTTTCTTCTGGTTTCGGGCCCCTGGTGTAAATGTATAGAAGTGGGGTTTGAAAACCGGTTGAGTGTGTTTTATTCAAAGGCCGCAGCCATGAGCGCCGAGTGTAGCCCACAAAACAAGCCCATTTTCGGCTTAAAATCAAGTGAGTGGGAACTTTGTCTTTCAGCGGTGAGAATCCATAGAGGGTCTCCTCCTTCCACTACATTTCAGTTCCCCGAAGCCCGAAACACCGAAAAGAACTAGGACCGTTGATCAAGAGATGATCTAGGTTGTCCATCCAATGGGACATGTGGTGCGTGATCAAGCCATTTCGGCTATCTGGACTTCGGGAGAATAGAGCGTCTCCTCCTTCCACTGCATTTCAGATCCCCAAAGCCTGAAACGCCGAATAGAACCAGGACCGTTGATCAAGAGATGATCTAGGCTGTCCATCCAATGGGACACATGGTGCGCGATCAAGCCATTTCAGCTATTGGGACTTCGGGAGAACAAAGGGTCTCCTCCTTCCACTGCATTTCAGAACCCCGAAGCCTAAAACGTCGAAATCCTGAAAGCGCCTTTGAAGATAGGCACAGGGTCACAGCTCGTGGTCACTTGGGGTGATAGAAAGAGCTATGCAAATGGCCAAAGTATCGTTGCGTTCTCTAGGTACCAGTTCAACTCGGCCTCGATCTTGGTCCCTGCTAAAAGTAAATGAAGGTGGGGGAAGGTAGTTGAAACCTCGGCTCACTCATTAAATGTAAAGCATGAAGGTCCTGTCAGGAAATCTTCCTGAGATAGTCCTGTATGCTGGTTTTCTTCAAAGAAGCCATGCCAAGTCCTTGTCTGATCAGAGGAGTCTGCACACGCTATTTTAGACTTTAATGTTTCAGCTACCCCCCCCCACAAAGTCCATGCAAAATTAAGGTGACGTCTGACGAAGGAGTTCAGGTTAGATTTGACTGAAGAGACGCCACACCCTAGGAGTTCTGAAGACGCCTCTGTTGGGCGAATGTTTAGGAGTATATTTACTCAGTTTTTTGTATTTTGGGAGGTATCGATGGTTGAGCTAGGCTCCCGACTGTAAATTTTTTATGAAGCACTGGTTTCTCTGGTTATGTATTGGCACTTGAGACTTCTTGCCTTATGAATGTTAGCTTCTTTCCATCTCTCTGTTTACACTGTGTTAGAACCGCTTGGAATTGGAGGATCCAGTCGAGTTGCGCCATTATAGGATGATGTATGTTGGATCACTGTAATTGTTGCATGGTTTCTAATCATCTCTTGTATTTTCTCAATGCTGAATGACTTGGAATTGGAAGATCCAGTCAAGTCACCTTTCAGTTCCTCGAAACTCTGAACCAAGAGGATTTTGTGTTCTGAGTTTTTCCTCTTCAAGTTGTCGAAGGGCCTGATGCCCAAGGAAGTCTTGCTTCCTCCTCATACCAAGTCTTCCATCTGCTCATTTTACAATCTACTCACTGACTGAAGTTAGATCAAGACCTCTTCTATTGTTACATACCAGGCTCAGTTTTCTGAGTTAGGGCGATACCTTCCTGGGCCTCTATCCATCCGATCACCCCATTAAATTATTTGTGACATAAATTGATGGGCGTTGGGCTCTGATCCTGCCGTAATCCAGGAGTGACTTCCGATGCTAAGAATCATGATATAGTGTGCTACGAGCTAGAAAAACAAGGTTCTTCATGTTTTTTTTTCTTCATATGAGATATGATCGATATATTATTACAATGATGAGTGTTCCATATATAGAGAACATATAATGACCATCCATGAAAGGATGTGTTAGCACCATGATTTTCATGGCTAAGGTTAGAGGTTTTTCAACAATTTGCAAAGTCATGCCTGTTAGCACCCATGTTGTTTTTATGCCTGGCATCATCTAACATCTCCAAGGGCTAGTTTCAAAAGGAAGCTTATCATTTATTTATTCCCATTTCAATTTGCAACTACGCGCAACAAAATTCATTGCGCACTGCAAAATTCACTGCGCACCGCGTAGAGGATGTTGTCAGATGTTGTCGCGCAGAGAATGTCGTCGCTCAGAGGATATTGTTGCGCATAGGATGTTTTTGCGCAGTGGATTTTCCGACGCACAGGCTACAGGTCGCATTGCGCTAATTACTGGTTTAGTGGTCAACTTCAAGATCAATTTCTGACCAAATGGAGAGGAATTTTGAAAATAACTGAGAGGTTTTTTTCGAGGACAAACCAACTAATAAAAACCTCTCTCAGATTTGTAAAATGTGTCACAGATTGGGAGATTCGAAGGAATCTTTGAGCCCTACTTTTCAGTTTTCGTGATTTCCTGTCTGAGACATGTTTTTGTGACATGTATTCCGTACATATGGAGATGAATTTCAAGAAACTGAGAAAGGTGTTTCTTTATAACGATCTTAAATACAAAAAACTCTCTCAGTTTCTAAAAATAGTTTTTTATCACTAAGATACGATGTCATCTTTAACGCATATTTTCCTAGTTTGCTGCGCATTCTGTTGCGTTTTTGCTGTAGGTTACTGTTGTGTAGCAGACTTGCTGTGCATGGATGAAATAGTGTCCAGAAGTTAAAATGATGACTTATCACAACCATAGGGTCGAATGTTGATCATGATCAATGATTGTAAATAATATCTCGGTTACGATTATGATTTGGAAAAGTCGGGTTTCCTATTTTTAGTAAATCCGTCAAAGTTATTGTTCTCTTTCAAAGAAAATGGATCCATGATTCTAGGAGGGAGTAGTTCAACCCTAGTAGCCAAGGGTGACATTAGTTTTCTATATATGGGGATGATTTTCATGTAAAGAGGGTTGGTTGGAAAATTGAGTAAACGACTGCTATTGTATGTAATCTGAGTTTTTGACCGAAATTTAATGCAAAGGTCCCTTGATTTGATGAAAAGATTCTAGTTGCGATAGTCGAATGTATTGTGTCTCTTTATTTGCGTATGTGTTTCTTGTTACCTTTTATTTCATATCTTATATTGTCGATTTTAGAACGAATTTTCGAACCTGTGGATTCATTGTACCGTGCCCCTTGTTCGCGCCACTTAGGCAAAACATTTTCCTCTCAAGCTAACTTCGAATTCGTGCACAAAAACGCTCTTGAGTTACTTCCTGTGTTTTTCTCTTGCCAGAATTTATGGTTTACACTGAAGGCTATTGCTGGCCTAGACTTCTCCTCTCGAATCCAATCACTGATTCATTTGTTCCGTCTCTTCCTCAGATCGACCCCATAGCCCAAGTTTTACTTTTCTGTGCCAATATAAGAAGAAACCATTTACCATAGGTGTCAAATCTAGCCATTGTTTTCAAAGTCATATCCTGTGCGGAGACCGCACCATTTCTGAGAGAGCCCTCTCCAGATCTGAAAGGCTAGTTTCAAGTCTCAAAGTTGGTTGAAAAAGTTACCTTCATCGACTGTTTATCAACCAAATAGATTTATGGAGTGCTAACAAGATGCGTCCCTTATATAATCAGTAACCATTTATTATTATCATTTACTTATTATATATAGTATTTAATAATCAATAATTATATTATTAATTATTAATCTAAGAGAATTTCTTCCCAATATTGTCCAAACATCAACACTCCCTCTCAACGAGGGAGGCATTTTGCATCATGCCAAGCTTGTCTATGAAGTATACAAACTTCACCCTAGACTCATGAGACTTGTTTGTCAGTCTTGGGATATGTCTCTCTCCCACCTGAACCAAGGAGAAACTCCTTATGTGGCTCTCCCTCTGAGCCAATTGACTCTCTTTGAGATCAGGCTCACTCTGGGTCCGCATGTAATAGCATATAACATCTTGAGTCTTTATCATTCCTTGTCAAATCACCATGACTAGGACAAATATCACACCAAGATCTTTCACCACAGGTACACACCTATGATTCAATGCCATCCTTATGCTAACTAACACATGGAAAACAATTCAAGCACCTTGAGTCCATATTATTCCTTGTCATGATCAAGGAAGGACTACGCCTGGGGCCATTTACCACAAGTGCACCTTTATAATAAATGTATCCTATCTCCCTTGGTCTGCAACTCAATCTAGGAGAAGGTCCGCCCAATGCTGAAACATCAACACTCCCTCTTATCTAGGGAGATATCTTTCCACAATAGTACACAACTACTATCCAGTGGTACACAACCACTACTAGTAGCACACAACTACTATCTAGTGACACATATTCACTGCCAGTGGTACACAACCACTGTAGTAGTACACAACTACTGTCCATAGACACATAGTCTCCACCAGTGGTACACAACCATTGTAGTAGAAAAATGTATGTCACACATGGCACTCCCATGTGGACTTCTAGAGGATACTCCCTCTAGAAATACTAGGGTCAACTCCCATAGTGTGTGATATCAAGTTCAACTCCCTTGACATTTCCTCATGTGCTCTCCACATGGGACATTTCCTCGTGTGCTCTCCACAAGGGACATTGGGCTATCCCTTCTCGGATAGGTGTCCTCATAGATCAAAACACTTATCCCTTCTTGGATAAGCCCAAACCCACTTATCACTTCTCGGATAAGTGTCCTCACATATCAACTCAACTCAGTTCATAGAGGAGTATGATGTGGAGAATGTCGGTCACACATGGCACTCCCATGTGGACTTCTAGAGGCTACTCCCTCTAGAAACACTAGGGTAAACTCCCCATAGTGTGCGATGTCAAGGTCAACTCCCTTGACATGTCCTCATGTGCTCTCCACAAGGGAAATTGGGCTATCCCTTCTCAGATAAGTGTCCTCATAGATCAACACACTTATCCCTTCTCGGATAAGCCCAAACCCACTTATCCCTTTCGGATAAGTGTACTCACAGATAAACTCAACTCAGTCATAGATAAGTACAATCTGGAGAATGTCTCAGGAAGCCGCAAACATCAACACTCCCTCTCAGCGAGGGAGGCATTATTTTCCATGCCAAGTCTGTCACATAAGTACTCGAAATTCATCCTGGTTTGGTAAGAACATCAACAACCTGCTCATCTATAGAAAGGTACTGCACCAATACTTCCTTCCTCTACACCATGTCTCAGAATAATAGTGGAATCCAACACATGTCCAAATAAATCTGCAAGGAACTTGCGAAGTCACGCTACTTCAAAGACTGCCACACTCAATGCAATGTACTATGCTTTTGCAGTGCTCAAGGCCACAAAAGTCTATTTTCTGCAACACTAGGAAACCATGGAAGATCCCAAAGTGAAGAAACACCCAGAGGTGCTCTTCCTATCCATTGCGCTCAGAGTCAGTATATCCCTACAATCCCATGTCAATAGTGGAAGTCTATCTCAAACCATGTCCAACTGTGCCTCGCATGTATCTCAACACATAATTCACATCAATCTAATGTGTATGTCTCCACTGAATGATAAACTGGCTAAGTGTACTCACTGCATAAAAAATATCTTCTCTGGTGTTAACCAAATACATCAATGATGTAATCAGTTGTTTGTATAGAGTCATATCAATTCATCAGAATCAAAAGAAGACACATTAAGTTTCTTTAGATTTGTCACCATTGATGTAGCCACGAGCTTCTAGTTCAACATCCCAAACTTCTTCATTATCTCAACTATGTACTTCCCTTGACTCAAGAAGATCACATCAGTTCTATGCCACACCTCTAGTCCCAAGAAGTGGTGCATCATACCAATTTCCTTCATCTCAAACTTAGAGGCCAACACATACTTGCATTCAACAATACGGCTCTCTGTACTGGTGAGTAATAAATCATCAACGTAGAGGACCAAAATCAGGGACTCACCATTAACAGTCTTGTAGTACATGCTGGGATCGACAACAATTTTTCTGAATCCCAAACTCATTAGGTGTCCATCAGTCCTCACATACCAAGCTCAAGGTGCCTTCTTGAGTCCATACCGGGACTTCTTCAACCTGCACACATGAGAATCCTTCTCAAATATCACAAAACCATTTGCTTTCTTGATGTATACTTCTTCCTAAATATCTCCATTGGGAAAGGATGTCTTCACATCCATTTGATGTACTCTCCAAACCATGGATGTTGCAGGGGAAATAATCATTTGGATAAAAGTGTATTGAGAAACATGAGCAGATGTCTCCTCATAATCTATTCCCTCCACCTGAGAGAATCCTCTAGCAAAAAATCTCATTTTGGTGCCTCTCGATGCTCTTGTCAACTCTGTGTTTTATCTTATAGATCCATTTGGAAGTCACTACAGACTTCACATAAGGTATCGGAACAATATCCCACACATCATTCTTCATGATGGACTGATACTTGTCCATCATGACATCTCTCCATACTGGATGATTAGTTTCCTTCTCATAAAAAGAAGGTTCAAAATGAATGATGTGGCTCATAGCTGTAGCATAGCATGAATATCTCTGAGGTCTCTTGATTACTCAGAAGGTACCATGAGGAGCTGCATATCCTTCTGCCTCCTACAGAGTTTGATGAGCCCATGTAGGTCTCTTTCAACCTCCTGCAATATCTCTGAGAACATCAACTGGAGCTACAGGATCAAAAATATCAATTGGATCAATCTCCATGTGAGATTCTCTAGATCTCTTAAAGGATACCTCCTCCTCAAAGGTAACATCTCCACTCACCTCAAATTGTCTCTGACCAGGGATGTAGATCTGATATGCATTCAAAGACTCATTGTACCCCAGAAATGTACCCTTTCTTCCCGAAAGGTCTAGCTTGATCATTTTCTCCTTGCGTACATGAATGTATACTCGACACCCAAATATATTGAAGTGTCCAACTTCAGGATTCACTCTGGTGAAGGCCTCCTTGGACATCATGCTCCTCAAAGTCTTATGAGGACTTATGTTCTGAACATACACTGCATTCATGGATGCCTTTTCCCACATAAACATAGGTAAATGACGATCATGCTAAGTCATCTTGGACCATACTTGATATATCGAGGTTCCCTCATGAAACCAATGTCTCAAGAAGCTGAAAAACATCAACACTCCCTCTGGAGATGGAGGTGACTCCTCATCTGTATCTTCTCTATAGATGGAGGTGGAAAAATCAGTAATGTATCATCAATATGTCATCAATGTATAATGAGCATATAAACATAAGCAAAATCATATCAACATCACATCAAATACACAATACACCATAATTTATGTGGAAAACCAAATAGGAGAAAACCACAAAATGCCTTATTATATATCAAAGAATACATTCATTGGAAGCAACATCTTCTCAATTATCCAACTACAAATATAAAGAGGATACGTCCCCCTATTTACATACTCCAACTTGAAGGAAGCTCCAACTCCCTGTGTTCTCCAGCACCAACCTAAAGGAGGATACACACACCTTTCCTTTCTCCGTCCTGCTGCCCTAAAATATAAGTGTAGACAAACTTTGGCTACCACAATCACTGCCACTGTCACTGTCACCATCACTTCCATTGTCACTGCCACTATCACTGTCACCGTCACTGCCATTTTCATTGCCACTGCCACTGTCAAACTATCATATCAACCTGTCCAACCTGTCACTGTTATTGATACTCAACCAGATCCTCTCACATGGATCATATACCAAGGACATGTCTCAACTAGATGTCCAACATCACCAACACATGCCTTGACCAAGCATGTACCAAACCATCAACCTGTACCCTACTAAGAAACAACTGTGTACCATGACCTGTACGAAAACACGTGCATCAACCATGCACCAAAACTTGTACAACAACAAGTGCATCAACCATGCACCAACACATGTACCATGTACCTCAAGTATCAACCATATACATCAACCATCAACCATGTACATCAATCATCAACTGTGTACCAACATATGCATCAATGTATAAACCAAAACCTCAAGTATGCATCATAATAAACCGAGATCTTATACCAAGTATATGCCTCAAGTATATTCCAATATCACAAAGATGTTCCTCTAACAATGAACCATAACAACCATATATAATGTACCAAGGATATGTCTCAAGCATAACACTATTGGCAGCCAGATGTTCATGTTGTTTTCAACGATATTTAAAACATAGTTTTAATGGAATAATTTTTTTAAGCTGCCACTTTGTGTTTGTGAAGATTTCAATTATGATTTATGTTTTGAAAAATCGCTTGATTGGTTGTGTGTTTTTGAGTGCATTTCTTTCAATAAATCTCTCGTTTATTCTTGTTTCAATTTCATGATTGTTTAAGCATGAAATTGAAACAAGCTTGGTCTAAACACATCATACAGATTCTAAAGCTTCACCTTGTGGAATTGGGTGAATACTTAAAAATAACCTATTAATCTTAAAGAACCTTAAAGGCTATTGATCTTATCGTTTTATGGGTTGTTTCTTTACCATTAGCATATGAGCCGATCACCTTTGAGGTATGCCTTAGTCATTTTATTCATTTGAAGTTTTGATTATCACCTACCACATTCATGATCGCTCATGAAACTAAACTTTGATATAACTTTGAAGTATGAATGTTATCCCCTGCTGTCATATCGCAGTATAATCGTTGTTGTACATGACTGCCAACCTTTCTCTGAAACAATTACTCCCTTGTCTTGCTAGCTTAAGCTCACATTCATTGCCTCGGTGGTGGTACTTCGTTTTTGGGTTAGGTTGTCAATAGAGGAGGTGGTTTTCAATTACGCATGTCCTCTAGTTCAACATTCACTCAACAACCTGAGTGGTTGCTATGGTGGCCTTCTCCCGAAGCCTTAGATATCGGGTCACCTACAAAAATGCAGAGCTTATCCTTCATATCGAGTGGTTTCAAACATACACCCCTCTTCGCTACTCCTGTTGGTATATTGTGACCAAACCCATGGCCCTTGTGGTAAGGATAGAGCATAATGGCTCACAGGACCTACTCTCCCACGATGACGCCGTGGATGATCTTGTGGCCTTTGGCTGGGTTAAGTTCATACAATCATTAGAGGGATTTAAATTCGAGGTCGCTCAAGATTTTTCCCAACCTTCAATGATACTAAGGCCAAGATAGGCGATTTACAATTGGAAGTCAGTGAGGATTCAATTGCATCATCCACCGGATTGTCCCAAGAAGGAGATCGCTAGTTCAAGAACCTTAAATTCGAAAGTATCCATTGGCACTTGCTAATGGTTTCCAAGAGGTCGCGCTACGATGTCAAAGGTACACCAATAGTTTTGTTTAAACCTCGATGGAATGGTTTGTTGTTGATACTCAATAAATTCGTCACATGTGAGGGACTATATGGATTAGTTTTCTTGTTTCATATTCGTTTGCTAATGGTTTTCTTAGGGTTTGGTTTAAACATGTCGTTCTACCTACTTAAAATCCTTCAAAAAATGGCTAGATTTCACAAAAGGCAAAACCTTAATACACAGTCCAGCTTATTTCATCATGGCCTGATTCAAATCTTGGTCATTTCACAACTATCAAAGGTTGGGGATAACTGACAAGATTTCATGGATAGGAATGGTTTCACTCCACTCACACCTCAAACTGTCATCGACTCACCCCTGCGTTTTGATGAGCCCACTAGCCCTTGCCCATCGACTCATTCTTTGGGAGACCTACATGTTGAATTGCAAGAAGACCCTATGTCGTTTACCAAAACCCCTGTTGATTTTCATAAATCATTCAGAGGCACACCATAGGCGCGATTTCATTCCTAAAAAAAACTTAGAAGATGTGTTGGATAATTTGAAGGGCAAGGTCCTTGTTGTTCCTAGTCCTAGGAAATATGTGGTTGATTTAGATGAAATTAAAACCAAGAAACAAGGCATAATTAAAACACAAAGGGTTCCCGATATTGATTTCAATAACACAATATCTGGTCGACTCCTTTCCAGAATGGCCAGGAATTGACATCACAATCGTGAAAAACCTATCCCTATTATTGATGTCGAAGACAAGATTTCTGTTGATGATACCAACGCTGATGCACCCCAACACGATTTCATGTCAAATTTGCCTCCTTTTTTAAGGGAACAAGAAGGTTTCTCAGGTATTCAGTATGATCTCAAAAGGATCATGGAATAGGGTAAATCTCCCACTACAGATCAGACTCGTCCATTACCAAATCTAGAACTAGTTTATTGTGAGAGTTGTTTTGACTGGATCGAAAGATACTATCAAGATATTCCTTACCTAGAGGCGCAGTTGAATCAAGTGATCACTCAGAACTCAGTTCTTGAAAAGGAAAACTATGATCTCAAAGCTTCCATTCGATCGAATTCACACAAATCCAACAAGCGTTTCAAGAGATCAGGAAATGTGGTTATCAAAAACTCCACTAGTTTCAATGCTATTATAAACTCAGATTTATATGATGTTTCTCTTTCAAATTTCTGATTGGTAAATAACTTTATTGTAATTTAAGATTGGATTTTGTTTGAATAATAAATGAATTCGTTTTGATTTTGTTTTTATTTAGACCAACTACATAATCAAAGATTCTGTAGCTTGTCTTTTAAGTTATTTATTTCATTATTGTCTAATTTAGATTTCGTTTTCTTTGTTTTAGGTGAATAACAGGTCAAAGTGCAACGATTAGTGAAATGAG
Organism: Picea glauca; assembly: GCA_000966675.3. Taxonomy (NCBI): domain Eukaryota; kingdom Viridiplantae; phylum Streptophyta; class Pinopsida; order Pinales; family Pinaceae; genus Picea; species Picea glauca. Next base: position 90,337 of record JZKD02S1798641.1, read on the forward strand.
GCATAGGTTGGGCATATAATGGACTTGTAAATTTCATTTTTTGAAAAGCAATATTTCAATGATGTAATTATTTTGGATTATAAGATTTCAACATAATCATCTTTTGGTTATTTTGTTTTTAGTAAAATTTTTTAAAAAGAAGATTTGTCTCTATCTTGCATGATATGAGGAACATATTAGGAATTTTTTTTAAATAACACGGCTTTCCCAGTGATAGGGGCGATTCCTCCTAGACCATATGATGGAATTATTTTTTTGAAACTATGTGGGATATAGTTTACTCTTTGGCTTTCGTTCTTTTGTATAATGTGCGATGTTTTCATTGTTTTTTCATGTAATTTCTAGATGTGAAATTTTATTTGTATCGAACTAGCTTTAGTGTGTTCTGCATATAATTTTTCATGTTGTGTTTTCATTTATATGGTTCATTATATTTTGGTTCTGTTGATATCTGTGACTGATCGCCTATCCAAGCATTTTGAGTTTACATATAATGTTAGGTAGATGATAGTACCATTTGCTGAAAGTTGAAGTTTCTTTCATTTTCAGTTATTGGACATTTTAAAGTCACCTGAGATAAAATCATTTTTCTTTCTATTATCATAGACTTGTTTCAGAATATAAAAGACTTCTTTGAGTTGTTTTAGGAAGTATCGTTCTTGATTTTGTCATAGATTTATACTTGACACAGGTTAAGTGGATCTTATATAAATATAGAGAGACGAATCTAGCTTAGTACAACTGATCAACATAAGGTTAGTTAGTTTATTATTTATTTAATTTGTTGATTTGTGAATGAATAATGATTGCATCATTTAAATGTTGAATGCTTTGTCCATATTCGTTATATCATTTCAATCTTATTCACTCATTGTTTATTAGTTTATCAGTTATAGTACTAGAACAATTTTGTTTATTTTTCATCTTGTTTTGATCCATTAGTTGAAAACAATTATTTTCACAAGGCTTTACTTAAACCTTGTAATATTATATATCTATTGTATATAATGCTACTGTTAGTTAAGAGATTGTAATTAAAGTGTCGGTTGATAGAATTGTACCTTTATTTAGTTCACATCTTTTAGTTATTTTAGAATCCTAGTTGGCTAACGGAGCCATAAAACCCAACAGGGTAGATTATTCCAAACAGCTTGAGTTAATTAGACAACCCCGGTCCAGATCTCCTTTTCTCGTTGACGGTGTGTCATAAACGAGTCGCCAACAAATGGAACTAGAAGGAGGTCCTGAAAGGCATTGATGGCATGAGGAGGCCGTAGGAATCCCCCAAACAATCATTCTCTTGTCATGACGCGTAGTCGCTTAGACCCTAACATTACACTTGAACCAACTACTACCTCAGAAACTACTCGTGACATTCCTGTCGAGCCAATGACACTAGTTCCTCAAGGGATTGATGTACAAGAAATTTTTGTCCAGTCAATTTTGAGAACTCAAAATTCTTTGTCCCGAATCAGATAGCCTGGTAGACAACTAAATCAACCCCTTGATTTATCTAATATGCAAGAACAACCTCTTGAAACTGGTCTACCCAATAACACATTAGGAGGTAATATCACTGATCCTTCTAAAGCACTAATCCTAGGTGTTGGGGGATCTGGTCTCCCACCATCCCCACCTGGTTCTTCTCCACCCTCTTCAAGAGAGTAATCCTCGGATGAAGGCAGTTCTTCATCTGAACGATCTCAACCTTCATCTCCACCAACTCCCATGGAAAACCAAAATAATCCCTCGATACCTTGGCTCGATCAAGATGTCGTGGCAGTACCTGGACCCCAACACTTGTTGCCCAAACATTTGAAAAAGTGGCTACCCAAATTCGACCCAGATTCCAAGCAATCAACTGACGATCACATCAAGAAATTCATGTTAGTTGTTAGGCTCCAGAGCGTCGAACATGAGGATGTGGTGTGCATGTTATTCCCTTACACTTTTGAGGTGAATGACTCAACCTGGTATTTTACGCAACAACCTCAAACCATCGTCTCTTGGGATAAACCTTTTTTCTAGAAAAAATTGGAGATGATAAATCTCCAGAAGTTTTGGTAATGGAGCTCTCTAGTATGAAAATGAACCCTAAGGAAAAAGTTAAGGATTTTAAGCAGAGATTCCTTACGTTAAAAAATAAAATCCTTATAGATTTGATGCCTGCGGAAAACTTGACTGTTGCATACTATACTAAGGCCCTGCATAACAATATATCTATATGGGTGAAAAGGTCCAAGAAGAACACATTACTAGAAGCCTTTGAGGAGGAAGTCCTTATTGAGAAAGACATTCTAAGTTTTAAAGATAATTTAAATGTTGAGGCTGAAACAACCTCCTCTTCTAAAAATAAAATAGAACTTCTTACTAGACCTCCTCAAAGTAAAAATCAACAATAGACTTTAGACTTGGAAAGCTTGCAGAAAGCTTTCCATAAATTGTCAAATTAGGTCATAGACTTAAAAAGGTCCATTGAAGAAGCATCTATGAGTAAAGGAATTTTTAGACCACCTCTCAGGAAACCTTTTCCTCCAAACTGACCAAACCCGACCACAAAAGGTCTAAAATTTGAAGGACTACAATACGCTTTGCAAGCGATACTGAAAGCACATGATAACGTTGTTTTTGTACCTCCTAAAAATCAAGACGACATGAGTGAAGAGGAAACACCTGATGAGGAGGACTCATCTCCTCCCATTTTTGTACATTTGTCAGACATCACCTTTCAAGAAAATTTTGAAAATGTCCCTTATAACACTCGAAGTAAAGTTCAAAACAATCTTCCACCCGAAATAAGTAGGAATATGGTTTCCAAACAACCAAAACGAACTGAAACTAAACAAAACCCTGTTGCCCTAGTTTTAGAATATGATTTGGTTGAAGATCTTAAAAAAAGGGGCAAATATATCAGTTTTTGAATTACTTAAATTCCCCCTTATCCTACAAAAAATGCTCCAAAGTATATCTGAGAATAATAAAAAGAATGACTCCATCAACAAGAAATCAACAGAAAATGACACAAATACAACAAAAAATGTCTGCGGTAAAAAATCATCTGAAAATCAGGATAAAAGGGACGTATCAGAGAAAAATTTAGGAAATTTAGATAAGACCATTTCAGGTACAACCATAAAAAATCAACATAATTTTGCTGTATCATCACAAAAAAATGTACCTCCTTTCTTATTATCTTTCAAAAATTTTAACAGAAATGTACATAACTGCATGGTTGATTCTGGCGCTTCATCGAATGTAATGCCTCTATTTGTGTGTCAGAATATTAATGTTGAAGTAAAACCTTCTGATTTAAAGATCATTCAGTTAGATCGAACTGATGTCAAGGTCATTGGTGAACTTAAGAATGTATTGATAAGGTTGTCATCTAACCCAAAGGTCCACCAAGTAATTGATATAATTGTTGTTGACATTCCAGAAGTTTATGGTTTATTTTTTAGTAGAGATTGGTCAGAGCAATTACATGGTTATTTTGCCACGGATTGGTCTCATCTGTGGCTGCCAGAGAATGGACATCCTAACAAAATTAGGATAAACAGAGAACGTTACCTCAAGTACACTGTTACAGATTTAAACGATCCCAATGAGCCTTTTACTACTGCTGTAAATACAATTGAGGCATAGGGAATGAACACCTTTTTTGGAAATTTCATGACTGAAATATCATGTATCACCGACCTAGAACAATAATCTGAAATATCGGCCTATACTCAGATGACAGCTCTGAAAATTAAACCAAACATTGTTGATGACGAAGAAATATGGTCATTATACTTTGATGGATGTAAATCTCGGGAAGGGGCAGGCGTTGGTTGTGTACTAATTGATCCCAAAGGTAATAAAACATTTATTGCTTGCTGATTGGAATTTGAATGTACTAACAATACATCGGAATATGAAGCACTTCTGTAGGGACTAAAGAAGACATTAGATCTTGACGTGCAAAACTTGGTAGTATTCAGTGACTTTGAAATCGTAGTTAAGTAGGTAAGAAACACTATACATTGTTTATCAACTCATTTAAAAAACTACCAAACCGAGGTATGGATCTTAATACATAAATTTCTCGCTTTTGATATAAATTCTATTCCTAGGTTGAGTAATTCAGAAGCTGATTTATTAGCTAATGTTGCCTCAAAATTATTGCCCGCCGAGGCTCTTTCTCCTAACACATTCTCAGTTGAATTGTTATTTAGGCCATTGATTCCTGATAACATCACCAATTGGCGAGTGTTTGATGATGATAACAAAATTATCAATTTTATGCATATGGAGGACACTTTCCAAGATACGGTTATCGATGCAAGCACCCACAATGAAAACCTCCGAGATTTTATGGTAATATCCGACCCTCGTTCTGTGGAAGTGTCATCCGAGCTGGTAAAATCTATCTCCAAATATGTTGTTAGATTAGAGAAATTTTATGATTTACATGACAAGTTTAGAGGGGTAGTCTATTACAAAACAAATAGTTCCTCGTTACTGTATGAAACTATAAATTTAGGAACCCAAGATAATCCTCAAAATATCAATCTGGGAAAAGGGTGTTCCGAACAAGACAGATCTACATTCATAATTTTTTTCAAAGAATTCAAAGATGTGTTTGCTTGGACGTATGACGATCTAAAAACTTTTTATCCAAACATAATACATCATGTAATTCCCATGAAACCCCAAACCCAACCTTTTCAACAAAAACTGAGGAAAATGCATCCTAAATTAGAATCCATAGTAAAAAAGGAACTAAATAAATTTCTCACTGCCAAGATCATTTTTCCAGTCTGACATACTCAGTGGGTATCCCACTTAGTCCGAGCAAGGAAGAAAAATGGGGAAATTTGACTTTCAGTCAACTTTCGCAATTTAAACCGAGCCTCTGATAAAGACAATTACCCCGTTCCCCCAATGGAACAAATTTTGCAACAATTATCTGGTTCTGAGAGGCTATCCTTATTAGATGGTTTCTCAGGGTATAACCAAGTCCTTATGTCTGCATCAGACCAATTGAAAACTACTTTTCGTACCCCATGGGGCACCTATGCCTATGGAAAAATGTATTTCAGACTAATTAATGTCGGGGCCACTTTCCAGAGGGAAATGGACATTGCTTTCATTTCTTGGTAAAATAAATTTTGTAAGACGATTTGTCCCAATTTTTTCTGAGATGGTTAGACCTCTACAAAACCTGAGAAAAAAGGATGTTCTGTACAAATGGGGATCACAAGGGAATCAAGCTTTTAATTCCATTAGAAAATATATAACCGAAGCACCCTCCTTGATGAGTCTTGATTTCTCTTAGGATTTCACATTGTATACTTTTGCATCCAACAGATCTTATGCTGTTGTGCTCACACATAAAAATGATGAAAAACAATGAGATACCTATTTCATTTATGAGCTCCGCCTTTAAAGGAGAAGAATCAAATTACCCTGCAGTAGATCAATATGCATACGCTATTTTCAAAGAAGTTAAATATTTCAGATCTTACCTTTTGAAATCCAGGAAAAAATTCGTCGTCCCTTACCCTGCTGTAAGAAATCTGTTAGTGAAAAAGGAGCTAGGGGAGAAAAGGGAAAATTGGATGACATCCCTTCAGAAGTATGATCTTGAAATAGTGTGTGCACAAATTGTTAGAGGTCAAGGCCTTTGCAAATTGGTAGCTGATTCAGTTGAAAAATCAGAAAATCAAATAAATACATCAGCTGGAAATTTGCATAACGAAACACAAATCTGATGTACACAAATTGTGTCTAATTCATGGTTTGATAATATCAGATTTTATTTGCTGCACGAAACTGCTCCTCGTAACCTTGATCCAAAAAACAGAAGAACACTGAGGCATAGATCTACATCTTTTCAATTAATTAATGATATATTGTTTTAGAAGAATTTTGATGGTGTTTTTCTGTGTTTCCTAGAAAAAGAAGAATCTGAAAAGGTGTTAGCTGAACTACATTCCAACGATGTTGGGGGTCACTTTGGTGGAGATAAAACCTCTCACAAAGTACTTAGGGCTGGCTACTATTGGCCCAAATTATTCAAATATGATCACACTTTGGCCCACAAATGTATAATCTGTCAAAAGGCTGCAGGACGGGTCAAGAAGGTTGCTTTCCCTTTACAGCCTATTACGTTAGACACACCATTTCAACAGTGGGGCCTAGATATTATAGGACCAATTAATCCACCTTCCTCACAACAACACAAGTATATTATTATGGAAACATATTATTTTATGAGGTGGTCTGAGGCTTTACCATTAAAGGTAGTCAACACGAGTCCGTTAGTTTCATTTTTAAACTCTCATATTATCACTCATTTAAGAATACTTGAGTGTTTAGTTTTCGAAAATGCTTCTTATTTTTATTCCATGGATATGAATGTCTTTGCTTTAGAAAAAGGGATTAAGATAAAATACTCTTATAGCTATTATCCCCAAGGAAATGGTTTGGTCGAGTCAACAAATAAAAATCTGATCAAAATAATAAAAAAGACTAGTGTCGAAAAATCATAAAAATTGGCACAATGCGTTGTATAAGGCACTTTGGGATGATAGAGTCACTCTGAAAGCTTCCATCGATAATTCTCCTTTCTTCCTTGTTTACAGAAGAGAAGCCATCCTTCCTCGACACATCTTGCTCCCTTCTCTGCAATTATCGCAGAAAGTTCCGGAAGAAGAATGTCCCCCTTTAGAGAATCGAATAAATGCCTTACTAATATTGGAAGAAGTAAGGACACAAGCAAAACATAAATTAGATCAGCATAAACAAATTGTTAAAAGATGGTTTGATACAAGTTCATCCTCATAAATAAATTTTAATGTAGGGGATTTGGTCATCAAATGGGATAAATTGAACGAGAATAAATGAGAACATACCAAGCTTCAAAACTTGTGGCTAGGGCCTTTTGTCATTTCTGAAAAATTGGGTCCTAGTTCGTTTCGTTTTCACAACTTAGAGGGGCAGCTAGACACTTTTCCAGTGAATGTCCAGTCTCTCAAGAAATACTTCACTTGAGAAAATCAGATTCACTCCCCTGTAAATATCTTTATCTTACATTTTTTTTATTTTTTTATGTTTCATTAATAATTATTTCTGAATCAACATTCATTATTGAAGGGAATTGGATCTTTCACTAGCAACATTTGAAACAGTTCAATGCATCTGCACATTAAGTTCTAAATTCAGATCAATTATGATAAGTATTTTCCAAATCATTCTTCCTGGTTTTTGTGGAAATCTCAGGGAAATACGACTATCTTTAAAAACTTCTTACGTCGTCCCAGTTCTAATGAGATCAACTCAAAGCACTTCCCCATTCCTGAGATGATTTCTTGATTGAAATATAAATGTCCAAATCATGATGAAAATCATCAGTTCTCAAAGAACGAAAAAACAATATTAATGATCAATCCTATGATTGCCTAGCTGAGAAATCTTTAGTATCACCCCTCTCTCTCTCGTTATCATGAATTTTCTGAAAATTTTATAAACAATTATAGAGAGTTGGAAGCACTTTAATGTGTGGGAATTGTGTGTAAGCCCGTCGGGATACTGAACAGGTTTGCTGGAAGTGGGAAAATGCACACATGATACTAAGAAAACTTCGTTGGGGTACTGAACAGGCTTGCTGGCAGCGAAGAAATGTCAGGTTCAAGATCCTTTAAGTATGTTGACCAGATATCAAGATATTTTTATCATAGATGGCCATCTTTTGGATGGGATTGAAGTATTGGAGAGGGTTAAATGACATCCCTGCCGAGGCTATAAACACATGTTGGTATCCGTGGCCCTGTCAACAGTATTGGAGTTACTTGTATAAATATCGTTACCCCTTTGATCAAAATGAAATTTCAGATTACAATCATTTGGCAGAACTTTCTTCAATGGTATGACTGTGTTATTTTTCTGACTTAAATGTCAAAATGTTTGATCTGTCTTTTAATTGTTTTTAGTAACTATCCAAGTTATCTTTTCCCTGATATAAATTTTTGATGATGCAAAGATAACTGCTTCACCCAGCGAGTCGCCATTGTTGGTAGCTAGATATTCATGTTGTTTTCATCAATATTTAAAACATAGTTTTAATGGAATAATTTTTTTTAAGCTGCCACTTTGTGTTTGTGAAGACTTCAATTATGATTTATGTTTTGAAAAATCGCTTGATTGGTTGTGTGTTGTTGAGTGCATTTATTTCAATAAATCTCTCGTTTATTCGTGTTTCAATTTCATGATTTTTTAAGCATGAAATTGAAACAAGCTTGGTCTAAACACATCATACAAATTCTAAAGCTTCACCTTGTGGAATTGGGTGAATACTTAAAAAACACCTATTAATCTTAAAGAACCTTAAAGGCTATTGAGCTTATCATTTTATGGGTTGTTTCTTTACCATTAGTATATGAGTCGATCACCTTCGAGGTATGCCTAGTCATTTTATTCATTTGAAGTTTTGAATATAACCTACCACATTCATTCACTTTGCAATTACATTATTTCAACACTCCCCCTTAACAAGAAGGGTATTCTATATCAGCATGAGAGAGAGGCCTTTATCATCAACAACATAAGGAGGATAACATCATCAATATCATATTTGAACACTGACTGGCGTATCTATAAATCATCGGAATTTTTCTTCATTGGCAGCATCATCATACTCAAAGGAATGCAATCATCATCTACATCAATATGTATTAGTATAAAACTAATACATCATCATCATCACAGCATGAGGCTGGCTCATCATAATACAGGATTGGATTTACGTCACAACTGTTAAGCTCGAAGCTCAGTACTTGTCTTGCTTTACGTCACAACAATCAAGCTGGAAGCAATATACTAGACTGCCTTTACGTCACAGCTTCTCAAGCTGGAAGCACAGTACTAGTCTCATCTCAACGTCTTGATTTACGTCACAACACTCAAGATGAAAGCAAGATACTAGACTGGCTTTACGTCACAGTTTCTCAAGTTGGAAGCACAATACTAGTCTCATCTCAACGTCTTGCTTTATGTCACAACATTCAAGCTAGAAGCAAGATACTAGACTGGCTTTACGTCACAACTGTCAAGCCGAAAGCACAGTACTAGTCTCATCTCAACGTCTTGCTTTACATCACAACACTCAAGATGGAAGCAAGATACTAGAGTGGCTTTACATCACAACTGTCAAGACGGAAGCACAATACTAGTCTCATCTCATCTTCTTGCTTTATGTCACAACCATCAAGTTGGAAGCAAGATACTAGACTGGCTTTACGTCACAGCTATCAAGCTAGAAGCATAATAGTAGTCTCATCACATCTTCTTGCTTTACGTCACAACCAGGCTAGAAGCAAGAGATGTCTCATCATAGCAACTACTCCCCCTTTCGAGGAAGGTCCTTTCGGACTATTCCAAGCTTATCTCGAAAGTGCTCAAACTTTACACGAGATAGAGGCTTGGTCAACACATCAACAACCTGTTCATCCTTGCTAACGTACTAGAGCTTTAAGGCTCCTCTCTGCACCATGTCACAGATGTAATGATAACGGATCTCTATTTTCTTCGACCTATCATGGAATACATGATTCTCTATCATCTTTATGCAGCTCTAGTTGTCACATAGGATCGTGGTTGCTTCCATCTCTAGGACAAATAGGTCGGTCAACAACTTTCGAAGATATATAGCTTTGCAGCTAGCAGAACATGCAACAATGTATTATGCTTCCGCTGTGATGATAGCAATACTAGATTATTTCCTACTCTGCCATGATATCATGGCTGATCCCAAACTGAAACAACATCCTGAAGTGATTTTTCTTTCAGAAACCCTTCCTGCCCAATATGAATTAGTGTATCCACTCAATGTGAAATCATGATCTCCATCATAATTGAGACCACAATCTAATGTACCCTTAAGGTACCTCATCACATGTTTTGCAGCCATAAGGTGAACATTTATGGGTTCTACTAGAAACTGACTCAAGGTGTTCACAACAAAACAAATGTCTGGTTTGGTGTTCGTCAGATACATCAACGATCCAATAATCTATATATACAGTGTGGCATCAATAAATTATGACAAAGTATTGACCAATAGCTTCAACTTCCTTTCCATGGGTGTATTCATGGGCTTGCATGTAATGATCCCAAGCCAAATTCTTTCTTGGAATCACTAACTACTACTAATTTATTGAGTTATTAAGTGCATACAAGATTCATCAACACATGGAGATCACAATATATTCAAGATGTAGAAGCATAAGAAAAGATCTGACATTTTTATTATGAGCAATGTAAGATCAATACAATAGATGGCCGATCTGGCATAAACCTCAGATGGCCGTACAAGCAATAGATATGAGTTTCTACAAAATGCTCCCGCTAATACAAAAGATGCTTCCAAAGGCTGAATAAGAAATGAAGATCAATACAAGTAGATCTGAATGAAAAACTCTCCAGCTGAAGAATGCCACGCTCCAATAGAAGGCTGAAACCCTCAATAACTCGGCCCTGCTGCCAAAAGTGTCCAATCACCCTAAGAAATATGCCAACTAATATATCGGGTGATGGTAAGAACAACCCAGGTGCCCGAATCTCCAAGATCCCTCTCAATCTATGTAGATTTGAAATCCTCCACTGAATGGTGTGCCCCACTGGATGACTGAAACCCTAGCTGGTTCGGCCCTGATGAAGGAGGCCTCCAAATGCTCTGAAACTCTACAAGAATATAGATCGGGCTATGAGAATATCGTGGGATAAGTTTCGGACTCAGATCTCAAGTAGATCTCCCTAGATCTGAGTTTTATTGAATCACAGGACGTCCCCTATGGCTCCAAGACGTCCCAATCTGCAGACAAATGTAGAATGATGATAACCCTCTAGAAAATCCCTCAAACTGATGGTCCTACCCCTGCAAACAAAACCCAACTGTCGGAATGGCCCCAGGCCCTGAGGATAAGCTGGATCGAACCTCCCTCTAGATGATGGTGCGCCCTTGCTGGAAGCACAAGAACAATACGTCCTGCTACCTTCTGAAGCACTAGATGGAGATGGGCTGAGACTAGAATGGTGTGGAGGAGTCTTTCATCCATGAGACTAAGCTATGGAACAAGGTGAGTGGATATTTCACCACTGAGTTGCTCACAAGGGTTTGTACACCAAACCCCCAAACTGAATGCTCAAGAGAAATAACAAATGGTAATCCAAAACCAGAATGAGTAATAGGTGCACCCCAGCCTCTTACTTATACTTTTCCTTCTAATTCTCTGTTGAGTTAGGTTAACTCCTAGGGTTAATCTTCTATTCTTCTGTTG
>JZKD02S1798641.1:117625-151855 GCA_000966675.3 Picea glauca
CCCCGCGTGGAAGAGTGTACATACTTCTGGGGTGTAAATACTTCATGGGGTATAAACATGGATGAAAGTAAAAGACCTCTGAATCAGGAAGATAATCAGGCTCCACAACCAACATGACTTTCATCCTTTTGTAGACTGTGTGATGTTTTCATTTTTTTCTCATGTAATTTCTAGATTTGAAATTTTATTTGTATAGAACTAGCTTTAGTTTGTTCTGCATATAATTTTTCATGTTATGTTTTCATTTATATGGTTCATTATATTTTGGTTCCGTTGTTATCTATGATTGATCATCTATCCAAGCATTTTGAGTTTACATCTAATGTTAGGTAGATGGTAATACCATTTGCTGAAAGTTGGAGTTTCTTTCATTTTCAGTTATTAAACATTTTAAAGTCACATGAGATAAAATCATTTGTCTTTCTGTCATCATAAACTTGTTCTGGAATATAAAATACTTCTTTGAGTTGTTTCAAGAAGTATCGTTCTTGATTTTGCCATAGATTTATACTTGACACGGGTTAAGTGGAGATTATACAAATACAAAGAGACGAATCTAGCTTAGTACTGCTGATCAATGTAAGGTTAGTTAGTTTATTATTTATTTAATTTGTTGATTTGCGAATGAATAATGATCGCATCATTTAAACGTTGAATTCTTTGTCCATATTCATTATATCATTTCAATCTTATTCACTCATTGTTTATTAGTTTATCAGTTATAGTACTAGAACAATTTTTTTATATTTTTCATCTTGTTTTGATCCATTAGTTGAAAACAAATATTTTCACAAGGCTTTACTTAAACCTTGGAATATTATATATCTATTGTATATAATACTATTGTTAGTTAAGAGATTTTAATTAATGTGTCGATTGATAGAATTGTACCTTTAATTTGTTCACATCTTTTAGTTATTTTAGAATCCTAGTTGGCTAACGAAGCCATAAAACCCGTCAGGGTAGATTATTCCAAACGACTTGGGTTAAATAGACAACCCTGGTTCAGATCTCCCCTTCTCATTGACGGTGTGTCATAAATGCTCGTCAACAAACACCAAAGCATGAACCTCAACCATATGCAACCATAAACCAAAATGGGCCTCCAAGATATGCCTTAAGCATGTGCCATACCATCCATGAAACAAGTCTAATGAACTATCATATCAACCATGTATCAAACCCTCACTGTTATGCTGCCTCAGCTTGTACCAATATCTTCAACAATACAACTCAACCAAACAACCTCGAACATGTACCATATGACATGCTCCACACATGTACCACAAGATATTCCATAAATCATGTACTAAACAAGTACTAAAACTCTCAAGATGTGCATCAAGCTTAAACCATAATATCCAAAATATAACCAAGCCACGACACCAATATGAACCACAACATTACCAAGATAAAACCCTAAAAAATAACACAATGACATACCTCATAACCCGTGACAACCCTGCTGCATAATCATTCCTTACTGCAACCTGGAATAAGTATCCCCTTTACTTTACTTCATCCTTTCTACCTCATATTCTCAATAGATCAAGTGTTGACTAGATAGATATTCAATGAACTTGTGTGTAAGAATGAGAGACTACTGATGTGTATTTATACTCTTCCATTTAACTACTTTTCAACCACTTTAACCTTAATTAATTTCTTTTTTTAACCACTTTAACCTTAATTAATTTCTTGTTACAACTATTTTACCCTTTTTCCTAATTTTAGGGTAATAATTGTTTTACCCTTTTTCTTAATTTTAGGGTCATAATTGTTTTACCTTTTTTTCCTAATTTAGGGTCATAATTGTTTTACCCTTTTTCCTAATTTTAGGGTCATAACTGTTTTACCACTTTTCTTCATTTTAGGGTCATAACTGTTTTACCCTTTTTCTTAATTTTAGGATCAACCTGTACTTTCTTGTTGCAACTACTGTACCCATAATTAGTAAGCTCATAATTTCTTTGTTACAACTACTTTACCTATAATTAACTTCTTGTTGCAACCACTTTAACTAACTATTAGAAAAACAAGATCGCGGAGCAATACAATAAAACAAATACGGAAATAAAACACAAAAGATACACAATGCAATATAGGCAAATATATACGTGGTTCACCCAGTGTGGGCTACGTCCTCCAGAGAAATTTCCAAGTCCTTCCTTTATTATTATCCAACAAATGAAGGAATACAATCTACATCACACCCACTGTAACTTCCTCTTCTTTCTCTCACATTCTCCTCACTCAGAATACCATACTTGCCATGATACATAGCCGCAAAATATTTCCCTCATAAAATAGGGTTTCCTTCTAGGGAAAAGAAAACCCTAACATAACTTCTACAATTAGATTTGTGACCTATAATGAACGGTCCAGATTTACTATAAAATTATAATATACATTTACAAGGAAATTTTTCCTTCGGGGGCTTCGCCCCAAAACCCCCAATGGGGAATACTATCCCTCTCTTTCCCCCAAACCCCACAAGGGGGGTAACCCCCCCTGAACTCCCCCGCGTGGAGGAGTGTACATTCTTATAGGGTATAAAGTCTGCATGGGGTATAAACACGACTGAAAACAAATATCTCTGAATTAGGAAGATAATCAGGCTCCACAACCAACTCTAACAAACTTCTTGAATACTTTCTAAAGGCTCCTAGATTAATTGAATTCTTTTTGAACTTCTAAGATATTCAAGATTATTTTTGAGGGTCCTCCAATCTTTACAAAGCCATATCTCCTCAACCATAGGGAGCCACGTGGCGCACCACCTATCACCATAAAAAAAAAATGACGCATACTGTCCATATATGAGTGTCTTACCTGAATCCACACTTTCCTCCATGTCATTATTCCTTGATCAACCATGGGTTCCATGACCATGCCTTCGGGTCTACATCTAGACTTCATCAAATGCACCTGACAGATATGCTGCCATCAACCACTCCATCAATGACAACTGACTATCTGTCTATCTCAACCAAATCCCCAGGGATTCAAAACTTCTCAAAGGGTTGACATCAATCTCCAAGGGTTGACATCAATGACAACCAAATGTCCAACACCCTCCTGCTAAGTGCATCAACCACTTGATTTTCCTTGCCTTTTATATGCTTAATTTCAAATTCATACTCACTTAGAAATTCTAGCCATCTAATTTTCCTATCATTTAGTGTTGGTTGTCCAAACAAAGTTTTTAGACCACAGTGGTCTGTCCTTAGCTCGAATTTATTCCCCATGAGGTAATCCCTCCACATTTTTAATGCATTTATAATCACTGCTAACTCTAGATCACAGGTAGCATAATTTATTTCATGCTCTTTTAATTTTCTAGACTCATAACATACCACATGATCCTTTTGACTAAGAACTCCACTGAGCCCTTCCTTGCATGCATCGGTGCACACAAAAAAATATTCATTTGGATTTTCAATATTCAGAATTGGTGCACTTGTCAATATTTCCTTCAACAACTGAAATCTTTCTTCACACTTGGAAATCCATTCGAACTTCACTCCCTTCTTTTGCAAATAAGTGATTGGACTTGCAATGTTTGAAAACCCTTTTATGAATCTTCGATAATAACCGACAAGATCCATGAATGATATAACCTCGGTCACATTCTTTGGCCTTGGCCATCCTCTAATGGCCTCTATCTTTTCAGGATCCACTTCTATCCCATTTGCTGAAATTATATGCCCCAAGTAGTGAATCTTCTTTTGATAAAATATTCATTTACTTAGATTAGCATACAATTTATGCTCTCTTAAAACTTGCAATACCATTCTTAAATGCTACTCATGTTCCTCTTCTGATTCATAATAGACATGTATATCATCTAGGAACATAATCACAAACTTATATAGGTACTCCTAGAACACTCCATTCATCAAACACATAAAGACTGTCGGGGAATTTGATAGTCAAAATGACACTATAGTGAGTTCATAATTCCCATATCTTCTGAATGTTGATGTCTTCTTCCTTAATCCTCACTTGATGATAGCCCAATTTCAAGTCAATCTCAGAAAAGATTCTTGCACCTTTCAACTGATCAAACAAATCATCAATTCTTGGCAAAAGATACTTGTTCTTTATGGTGATCTTATTCAGTTGTTTGAAATAAATACACAGTCTTAAGGTTCCATCTTTATTCTTTAAAAAAATAATCGGGGCTCCCAAAGATTACACACTCAGGCATATATACCCCTTCTTTAACAACTCTTCAAGTTGCATTTGAAACTCTTTCAATTCCAACGTACCCATTCTATAAGGTTTCTTGGACATTAGGGAAGCTCCTGGCACCAAATCAATAGAGAAATAAACCTCTCTCTTCGGTTGCAATCCCATAATTTCTCTAAAAACATATTCAAAAACCATTAAGACTGGATGATCTTCAATTCTTGCCACTTTATCTTTGGCTGCCTCGTCCATATGGGATGTAAAAATCTAACATCCCTTCCTGAAACTCTTCTTCAACTGCATGACTGAAATTTATCTAACAGATACAACTCTTGGAATGCCATGAATCTTTCCTTGTTTCCATTCTTCATCAAGACATGCGATTGTCTTGTTGTAACAGTCTAGGACAACATGGTGTTTTTCCAACCAATCCAGGCCAATTAGAAAGTCATATGATCCCAATGTTATGATGTTTACATCTACCTTTGTGTTGAGTCCATTCATGTCTAGTGGAAAATATTTAACCAACTTATTGATCTTTCTCTTAGCTCATGTGGCTAATTGAACAAACCAAGGTTTCTTATGATTACTTCTTTGCAAGTAAAATATTTCAACAATGTTAGCATTTATGTAACTATGGCTAGCTCCAGAATCAATCAAAATTTTTATGGGCTCATTATTGATCTTACTTTCCACTTAAATGATGGGGGATTGCTATTCCACTTGCTTGTTTTCCAAGGCAACATAAATCCTTGACATGCTTCCTTCCATGTCTTCCATTGTTTCAACCTCCTAGAGGTTGTGGACAATCCTCATTCTTTCTCCTTTGTGAGGGAAATCCTTGCACATGAGATTTCCCTCACATCCCCAACATTGAACAAGATGTTCCCTTGGCCTTTTCTCAAATAATTATGTAGTCTTGTGCTCATTTTGGGTTGCTTTACCTTGCTGATTTTATTGGGAATTATTTATGAAAAAGGGTGGATTAAAACCTTTCTTCCTTTGATCGCTTTTCCCTTTCATCTTGTCATTCCAAGCCTTTTGGAAAACTGACCTTCCTTTTCTTTGCTCATAAAGATTCCTTGCTCTCCCTATGGTCTCCTCCAAAGTATTGGGGTTATCATATTGGATATTGACACCATATAAGGGGGGTAACCCACTTATAAACATTTGGATTCTGACCTTCTCATCTTTGATGAAGTCTACATACTTCAACAATTCAAAGAAACTCTTCTCATATTTCTCCATTTTCATGGTTCCCAACTTGCTTTCAAAGAATCATTTCATCTTTCTTTCAAAGTAATGCTCAAACAAATATTTCTCTTGGAAATTTTCTTTGAATTTCCTCCATGATATCCTCTTCTCATCAAGTTTCTTAGATTTCTTAAGCTGATCCCATCACATGGTTTCCTTTCCTTACAAGTGGTAGGTGGAAATTATAGCTTCTACCCAGGAGGTGTAATCATGTAGCTGGAAATATTTCTTCATTTACAATAGCCAAACCTCAGTCTATTCTCCTTTTTTGTGCTCGCCATTGAAATTTGGTGGATTAATATTCCTAAGTTCACCTTGCAAGATGTCTTCCTTGGGCCTTCTTCTTTTCCTCCGAACATGAAACACACTTGGGCTGCTCCTTGGCCCTGAACTTGGATGATTTATTCTAGTGGATTGCTTTGGAGAATGATGACACCTGCTCACGCTTCTTGACTGCCTATCATTTCCATGATCATCCATTTTTTTATGGGATCTTGATGCCAACACTTGTCTAGCACTAGTTTCTTTCTTAGTGCCAGAGTCCTTTTTAACTTTCTTATGAAACATGTTTAATCTCTGAAGTATCTCTTCCTGAGCCTTCATAATCCTTTCATTATCATCTCTATATCTCTGCACTTCCCTATGCAAGATTCTCATAGTGACATGCTCTTGCCTATCCCTTCTTCCATTTGATTCTGTCTCAACATTCCCCATGATGACATGTAGACCTCTGACCTCTTCCTCATGGCTGCAAGATCATTGAGCATCTTTCATAACTTTAGTCCTCATATGAGAACCAAAGTTTCTTTCATGTACCTTTAACTCTTCAAGAAATGTGCATGTAATAATTACCGTTAGAAACATGAATAACATCAAGCATTCCATCCATTAAAATACAAGTTATTTCTTCATCAATTAAGGAGTACATAATGCACCAAATGAAAAATATGATTCCTTAGATGCATTCCTCTCTCAAACATATTTCAAGTGGTTGTACCCATGCCTCAATCTGTGTTCTGAGCAAAAAGTTACAACAATTACATGTTGCAATTTCCACTCTTTTACTGCTATATAAATGTCTTTATTAATTTCTAAGAATTTTCATTTCTCAATTCAAAATTATGGGTGAACATATGTTTTATACTCCTCAATACCTTTCCAATGACTATTCGTTTTCTCAAATCCGAGCTCCGAGCTGACAGTTATGGTCCACAGTGTTAGAAAAACAGGATCACAGAGCAATAAAATAAGACAAATGTGGAAATAAAACACAAAAGATACACAATACAATAGAGACACAGATATACATGGTTCACCCAATGTGGGATACATCCACAAGAGAAATTTCCAGGTCCTTCCTTTTTATTATCCAACAAATGAAGGGATACAACCTACAACACACCCACTACAACTTCCTCTTCTTTCTCTCACAATATCCTCTCTCAGAATACAATATTCACAATGATACATAGCCACAATACAATTCCCTCATAAAAGAGATGTGCCCCCCAGACCCCACAGGAGGGGAAATTCCCCCCTGCAACCCCCCCACGTGGAGGAATGTACAATATTCTGGGGTGTACAGTCTTCATGGGGTATAAACATGGCTGGAAACAAATACCTATGAAACAGGAAGATAATTAGGCTCCACAACCAACAATCTCCCACTTGGAGACTAATCACAACAAATCCACTAATGTTGTACCTGTTGGACTTTACTCCACATTGGACCTGGAAAATTTCTCATCTTCACCTTCATGCTTGAAGACCAACTGAAACTGAGCAGGAACTTAGTTTCTCCCTAGCTACTCCCTTTGTTAACATGTCTGCAATATTCTGGCTAGTGTGTATCTTTTCCAGCTTCAAATGTCCATCTTCCAAGATGGATCATATGAAATGGTACCTTAGTTGTATATTCTTAGTGTTCGAATGAAAGGCTGAGTTATTTGCAAGATGAATGGCACTCTCGTTGTCACAGTACAATCTGCTATTCCCTTGATTCTTTCCCAATTCCTCCATAAACATCTGTAACCAAATCATCTCTTTACTAGCCTCTGTAGCAACAACATACTCTGCCTCTATTGTTGAAAGTGAAACAACCTTTTGCAGTTTTTAAATCCAACTTAATGTTATTCCACCTATAGTAAAAACATTCCTTGTGGTGCTCCTCCCGCTATCTTTATCACCTGCCATATATGAATCAAAATATCCCTATAGAATAGTGTTTGAACCTCCAAAACATAATGCATGAGTAGTTGTACCTCTCAAATACTTGAGAACCCACTTTACTTCCTCCCAATGTTCTTTACTTGGATTGCTCATATACCTGGTCAAAACTCCCACTGCATGTGGAATATCTGGTCTTGTGCAAACCATCACATAAATTAAGATGCCAACCACTGATGAATAAGGGACCCTGGATATATATTCTATCTCCTCATGTGTCTTGGGACACATTTCTTTGGTTAATTTGAAATGGATGGCCAAAGGTGTACTAACTGGTTTTCCATTCTGCATTCTAAACCTCTCCAACACCTTCTCTATGTACCCACCTTGAGACAATGTCAATTTGCGATTTTTCTTGTCTCTTTTTATTCTCATACCAAGGATTTTCTTTTCAACACCCAAATCATTCATCACAAATGAATTAGATAATTTCTTATTGAGCCATTTATATCCTGCATATTAGAGCATGCAACAAGCATGCCATCTACATACAATAGCAAGATAATATAGCTTCCATTTTCTAGCCTTTTAAAATAAACACACTGATCAGAATGAAATCTAATATAACCGTGTTATGTCATAAACCTGTCAAATTTCAAATACCACTGCCTTGGAGCTTGCTTTAGGCCATACAATATCTTCTTCAACCTGCATACCCAATTTTCCTTCCATTTGACCTCATACCCCTGTGGCTGCTGCATATAAATATCTTCCTCCAAATCCCCATGGAGAAAAGTAGTTTTTACATATAACTGTTCAAGATGTAAATCTTCTACTACCACAAGACTTAAAATAGTCCTAATTGAAGTCATTTTAACAACAAGAGAAAATATTTCATCAAAATCTATACCTATTTTTTGTTCAAACCCCTTTACAACAAGTCTAGCCTTGTACCACTTTTTGCCTCCATCTTCTTCCTTCAACTTGTAAACCCATTTATTCTGCAATGCTCTTTTTCCTGTAGGCAACTGAACCGAATCACAAGTCTTGTTATTTACCAGGGAATCCATTTCCTCTTTCATGCCTTGCTCCCACTTGTTTTTAGTGTTTACATGCATTGCCTCTTCATAACATTCTGGTTCACCATAATCAATCAACAATAAATAGTACAATGAAGGAGAGTATCATTCAGGGGGTCTAATTAACCTGGTAGATCTTCTAACAACACTTACAAGAGTTTGAGGTACCTGTTGCTCATGTTGTTGTACATTTTGATTTTCTGGTACCTTTGGAATTTATTTTTCAGTGATCTCATCAAACACGATGTATTATGTTTTTTCTTTTTCCTGTTTCTTTCCCTGCAACTGATCTTTGTACATGATCTTCTCATTGAATATGACATATCTACTCCTAATGATTTTGTGATTTTCATAATCCCATAAGCGATAACCAAAATCATTAACACTGTATCCAATAAAGGTACACTTCTTGGATTTTTCCTCAAGCTTTGTTATGTTTTCTTTATTAATATGGACAAATGCTTCACAACTGAAAGACTTCAAAAAAGAATAGTTTACCTTTTTACCTTTCCATGCCTCCTGTGGAATTCAACCATCCAAAGAGATTTAAGGTCCTCTGTTTATTAAGTAAACAACAATATCTACAACATCTGCCCATAACTATAAGGGAAAACCAACATGTAATCTCATAGTCCTTGCACGCTCCATGATTTTCCTATTCATCCTTTCTGACACACCATTTTCTTGTGGTGTTCCTGGAACTCTCTTCTCCCTATGAATCTCATGGTATGAACAATAATCATCAAACTCCTTACTGCAATATTCATTGTTATAGCAAGATTTTCCTCACCCCATGCAATCTTGCACATAGGGCCTTTTTCCATTTCCCTATGCAGACTCAAAGTCCCTTTTTGCAAATAGCAGAGGTAAAAACATTATTTTTCCACATATACGTGCCCTGCCTATATTACAATATGCGTATACGTAGGTTGCACCACTACATCCTATGTACATCAGGAAATGTGCCCAAAATTAAAAAATGGTGTTGGGTTTCCATGTCACATCACGAGATCAATGATCCTTGGCCTTCCATATACTGGAAACATTCTGACTTAGACCTTCAGTTCCACTTGAAGGCTATAAATGGCCCAAATATGAGCTATGGAAAAGAGGAGATAGAATTCAACTTTGAGAGAAAAGTTACTCTAGAGAAATTAATCACTTCACATTGAGTCTGCATCCCTTTGTCCTTTGAGTCTGAACACATTGTTCAGCCCCCAAGATCTTCCCTTATGGATTGATAACTTCATTGTCTCTCTTATTTGAGCTTGCCTTTGGTGGAGAATTGAAGTGGTGGAGGCCCAACTGGAAGGAACTTAGTTTCTCGGTTCTGAACCATGCCGACATAGAAGTTTGTAACTCATTCACTTCTGCTGATTATATATTAATAGAAATACTCTTTTCTCGTCCAATTAATATCTCACAAATATTTGAATTGTTATTCCATGGGCATATTTGTTATGAATGTTGATGGATTATTCTATTGAATGTGCTAAGAATATATATTTTCACCATATGCTTGTTTTGCTTGGTTGTTGAGAACTAGTTGCAGGTATGTTTCTTTGGGTCAAGTGCTCAACGGTGGACTTCATCGAATGTCTAGACAAGGTAGGCCTCTTATCTTGTCTTGTTAGCATATTTGTTTATATAGAATACTTGAGATTAGAGTTGATTTATGCAGTCATTTGCGTCTGTTTTGGTTTACCCCTAGCCATAGAGAGATTTTCCTCGTAACAAAATTGGCGACCATACTGGGGAATGAATCTTCTTTTTTGGGGTTTGGAGTGTTTTTCTCCTTAGATTTCTCTCGTTCATATCGAATTTCTTGTCGTATGATTGCTTGACAGCCTCTGTTCACTCCGAGTATGAGTTTCTTAGCCTTCTCCTTAGCCTAGTTGTGTTTTGACACATATACGTGGGTTTTTGTTGGACAGTTGTGTACATACACATGTTGTACTTCTGCAAGCTACGTAC
This sequence comes from Picea glauca, assembly GCA_000966675.3. NCBI lineage: Eukaryota > Viridiplantae > Streptophyta > Pinopsida > Pinales > Pinaceae > Picea > Picea glauca. The sequence goes on from JZKD02S1798641.1 coordinate 128,290, forward strand.
ATATGCGCTTTTCCCTTGAACAATTGCGCACATCAACCTTTGTTGCTTGATTGTTGGGTTTGGTGGTTGTTGGGTAGGTTTTGATGATTGCTGAGTCTTCTTGGGGCTCTATGGTGATCGTTAAGTGTTTGTGGAATGACAGGAAACCTGTCTTTGGTTGAATTTATGGGTGGTGCCTTTCTCATCATCTTTTCATTTTGATTGTCCTTGCACCTTGGGCTGGGTGTTTTTCTCCTTGATATCCTACTTGGGTTGTCTCTATCTATACACAGTAGGGTCTTTATATCAAGCTGTTGTTCAGTCCTTGCATTTTCATTCTCTTATATTGAAAATACAAAAATATTAGGCATTTTACATTGATTGGCATTTTTTTATCTCTTGAGTCTTTGTCATTTATCTTAGTGCATTTAAAGAAAGATTGCATTTTATTTAGAGTTGCAGAATTGAATTGAAAATTGCATTTTTGAAAAGCATATCATTTATTGGAAATTGAAGTTAGGACTTTGCATTGTATTCATATTCATTTATTTACTTGTTGAGTCATAACATCACTAGTTTCACGACTGCACCTTTTGAGTAAGCAAGGCCATTAAAATTAACGCTATAATTTAAAATTTATTAGTAACGATTTTATTTTCTAGGGTGCATGAACTAGCTTAGGATTTAGAACCTTGGAATAGGATTTTCTGAGTAAACGTCTTCAAGGATATTAAATCAACATATGTGTCTGACTAAGGGAGTGGAGAAATCCATTGTATAATCACTAGTATCAGGAGGCTCTGCTTACACAGGAGTTAGGCATGAGGTCGCGTGAGGTCGGTTGAAGGGATATCCCCTCGATACCTTCTTAGTGTCAGATGTATTTATGGGGATCTATTTGTATATGGGGATCTTGCTAGTGCCCTTACCTCCACGAGAGGCGATGCTTTCAAGGTTTTGGGATTTTCTACCTTGCCCATACGGTGGAACTGACTTATGACTGTTCACCTATGCATCAGTTATAACATGGTTTCTTAGTTGCTTGAATTAGGTACCACATAGGTTACTTGTAGGGGTTATTCTACAGGTACCTTGGTTCAGATAAGGGTCGGACAACACACAACCTTTATGGAGGATTACCTCTCCGGGGGGATCTGACCGACTGGTTGTTAATCCCATGAGGGCCCTTATAACTAATTATGTTTCCTCCAATATTTAGCAGTGGAGTCTCGTGCCCCTCTTGGGCGAGGCATACCTACTTTAGAGAGGGAGGTCCCTTTCAACCACTTTATCCTGTTTGTGTGCATATTGGTCATTTGATTATTTTTGGTGTTCTCTTTGATTATTAGTTGGCCTTAGGATTTGTTTTTTATATCTTGAATCTTAAGTCATTGTGGAGCCAGACCAACTTCCTCGCAGGTCTTGCCGCTTGTTACAGTTACCACTGCATTTGAGTCTTTTCCTTCTAAAACGCATAGAGTTATTAAACATGGTACAAATACCTCCACTTATCATACTTGTGATTCTATAAGGATGAGTATTGAACCGAGTCATCAAGATACTGGGTACCCTTCGACTCCCACACCTACCATAGTTAATGGTACCCCTTCGACTCCTTCAACCACAATGGTTGTAGTGCTAGAGGCACCTATTATCACCGTTGCCCATCCTATAGTGAATACTCAACCTATTTCCACAAACCCTTTTGGGTCTCTTGGCCATTCACCGGGCTATAATGTTCAGTCCATCCCTATGGCTTCTAGTCCTTTTTCCTATGGTATGCCAAATTTTACATCACAGTTTTCAAACTCCATCCTAGCCGCTGGCCCTAATGCTAACATTGGACTTGGGGGTACAACTCCTCCTTATACTCCATTCTCGTTTGGTGGCACTCATGTCTCTCAAACGACTTCTACCCAGGGAGGCTTTCCTCCTTTTAATCCTGGGTCTAATCTTGTTGCTTCTGGATGGAGTAACCAACCTGGAAGACACACTTCTACTCAAGTTCCATCCTTTACACTCACCTCCTCAGTTCCGATTCAGGCCAACACATTTGGCATGACAAATCCACATTTATCCTCCAGATTCATGCCTAGAGGAGGTCAGTTTCACACCTTGGGCAAACCCCAACCTAGGTGCACTCTGGCTGGGGGAATTTTTTATAACCCTCATCAGAACATTCCTACTGGAATGATTCCCAACCAACCCCTTATGAATCATCCCAGAGGAGGGTCTTGCAATCTCGGACAGGGCCATGGTTCTTATTAGAACCCTAGATGGGCTGCAATTTACCAACCACAATCTTTCCATGGAGCTTGGGGCCAAATGCCACAACCCTATCTCCCTTTTATGGCCACTCTCAATCTTCCAGAATTGTCTAAGTTGATGAAAAACCCTGTGTATTATGATCCTACATGGCCTCCCATTCCCACCAAGATTCCTTTGGATATTCCAAAATTCAAAGGCAAGAATGGTGAGGATCCTGGTGATCACGTTACCACCTTTCACCTATGGTGCTCTTCGAATTCCCTTAACGAAAATTCCATTCAGTTAATATTGTTTCAATGCACCCTCATGGGGGTTTCCACGAAATGGTATATCGAGCTACCTAAGGGGGCATACGAGACCTTTACTCAGATGGTTTTAGTCTTCCTTAACCAGTTCCAATTATCAGTTCGTTACGATGCTGACCTAGAACTTCTGTTGACCTTATGCCAGGACAAAGCCACTCATATCTCAGATCACATCCAGGAGTGGCATAGACGGAAGAGGTTGATCAAGACCTACATACCGCCAGAATTCCTGCTAGAGTGGTTCCTTAAACCTCTACAGCCTCGTCTTTCGAATGAGGTTGCTACATCTGGGGTTACATATGAGGAATAAGTGATTTTCAAATCCCAATAGTTAGATCTTACATATGCTCATTTTAGGATGTTATACGATATTATTCTTCACACAACGAGGTCAAACTATTACCCTAGACAAAAGACCAGGCTTTATGTCGATGACATTGTAGGCTTCACTAATGTGAAATTAGCAGACTCAGTGACAAGCCATTTGAAAGAGTTGTCTCTAAGCTAGTCTACAGGAGGGCCATCTTCATCTGTGTATTCCAATCCCACTCAGTCGGCGGATGTACATTTTGTGAAGTTATCGACCGACCCAAATGGTGACCAACAACCAGGCGAGAATAAGAAGAAAGGACGTAATAATAATCGTAAGGGTGGGAAGAATAATAAAACCAAGGACAATGGTAATAATGAGAAGACAAATAATAATAATAATGAGAAGACGAAGAAGGAAAATGGTGATATTTCCCTATAAGCTTTGTACAAACAATCACCTTACTCATTTATGCCCCAAACTTGTGGAAGTTTCGAGGCTCTTATCTTTTCCGCCCACTGTGCTGACGAAACCTTTTCCACATAACCAACAGATGGCCTTGAGATCCTCAAATGTAGGAAATGTGGCGAGTGGGGTTCAAAACCCATCGGCACACGACGATGATTGTTTATGCATTAAGATGGTCAAATATGAGGTTAATGTAGCCACTCGATATTGCGATTACAGTTCTCCACAAACTGTACCTGGTCTAGAATCTCCTTCTCCTCAGGAGACTCCCTTGTAGATAAAAAAACTAGAGCCACAACCTTGTATTCCAAAAGGAGTACTCAAGCACTCTACCCACAATCCTAATGCTAGAGCCATCCATAATTACTCTATTGTTGAGGACCTGGGCCAAACCCCTTGTGTGATGTCGGCTCTAGAGGTAGTCTAGACATGTCCTTCACAGAGGAATTCCTTACTATCTGCGTTAGGAGCTCTAGATCCCAGTGGCTTGAAAGTTATCAAGTTTGATGTCACAGATGTGAAGCCTCTCTTGCCTTACCATGTGGCATTACAAATCCATGTGGGTTACTCGAAGTATACCATCAAGCGTACTATTTTTGATGAAGGTGTTGTAACATGTGTGATGTCCATGGTCTGTTGGAAAGCCATCGACTCTTCGAATCTTTCTCAGTCTTCAACCATGTTGACTATTTTTGACGTTCGTTCCTTTCACCCTCACGGTATTCTTCCTGCCTTTTCGGTCCAGTTAGGTGGGAAGACGGTAGAGGTGGATGTCGAGGTGGTTGATGCACCCCTTGATTATAACTTGTTACTAGGATGCAATTGGACTTACACTATGACTGCCATCGTATTGTCCATCTTTTGTTCTCTTTGTTTTCCTCACGATGGGAAGATCGTGATTATCGATCAGTTTTCCTTTGCGTATGCTAGCCCCAATGCATCTGTTGGACCATCGATCCCCATGGTCAACAATTCTCAGTTGACAATAGAGAATATCGATGTCAGAATGTATTCATCCCTTATGGGTACCTTCAACCTCATAATACTGATTCACCATATTTACGCCATGTCCAGTAGGAACGTTTTTTCAGAGAGGTTCGTTCCTTTCCACACTTCCTATTTTAATGATCCTTGAACCCTACCTTCCTCGACTGCATCTTGTGAAGGTCAGTCACATGCTGGAATGAAAATTCCAATATCGACAACATAGATAGCGTATTAAGTTTCTCTTTACTCTTCCGGATCCCGATCCTATTACCTCGTAGACGAATGAGGATGATCATGTTCTTGAGCCTGTGTGGGGTACTTCGTCGTCTTGTTCACATGACTTCCTCGATGAGACTTTACCCTCAAATGAATATATCATCGAGGTCATGAATGGTTCTGAAAAACCTTGGGATGATATGCATCATCACTCTTATTTTCTGCCATAGCTTGCTAGAATCGAACAAGATGACTTTAGATATACTCTTAGCGAGATAGTCAGTCACGTTGTAGTTTCACATGATACACACAAAATTTATGCTGAAGGAAATATGGTGAGTATTTCACCTACCGTCATGATCGATATCTCTCGTACCCCTGGAAGGATTGAAAATGTACACATCGATGCAGATTGTTCGCCAGAAGAAATCCTGATCTACACCGAACTCTTCAAGGAATTCTGAGATGTATTCTCTTGTTCATATGAAGAGATGCCAGGCATCGACCCTCGAATTATTGAACATGAGACTAAAAATTACCCGGATGCTAAACCTGTTCGACAACGTCTTAGAGATGTCAATCCCCGGAAGGCCCCTTCTATTAAGGCATAGGTAGAGAAACTGCTTAATGTTGGCTTCATATACCTGGTTCCCTTGACTAAATGGGTATCCAATCTTGTTCCTGTGAATAAGAAGCAAGGAACCATCCATGTATGCATGGATTTTCATGAACTAAACAAAGCCTATCCTAAGGACAACTTCCCCACACCATTCATTGATCATATCCTTGAAGATTATGTGGGAAGAAAAGTTTTTTCTTTCATGGACAGATTTTCAGGGTATAACCAAATTCAGATTAAACCCGAGGATCAACATAAGATGACATTTATTTATCCTTGGGGTACTTTCACATACTGGAATATGCCTTTCGGCCTTAAAAACATCGGAGCAACTTTCCAACATGCTATGACCTTCACATTCCACGATCTTAAGCATATTGTCGAAGCTTATCTTGACGATCTTGTTGCTCACTCTCATAAGATAGTGGATCAACCTAAGCACCTTTGGCTAGTTTTCGAAAGATGCCGTCATTATCGGATCCGATTGAACCCTCATAAATGCATATTTTGCGTTAGGTTAGGACGTCTTATAGGATTTTTAGTCTCTGAGACTAGGATCATGGTAGATACATTAAAGGTTGAGGCAACACTTCGATTGCCTCCCCTGTGCACTCTTTGACAACTTCAAGGTTTACAGGGGAAATATAACTTTTTACGTCGGTTTATAGTGAGCTATGCCAATATTACTAAGGGTTTCATGCGTCTTTTGAAGAAGGACACCCCTTTTATCTGGGATGAGCGAGCCCACGAATCCTTCAATTCTTTGAAGAAAGCCTTGGTATCAACACCCATGTTGAAGTCTCCTGACTACAATAGAGATTACTTGATTTATATCGTCGTGTCTGAAGAGATGATTGGTATGGTATTGGTTCATGAGGATGATGAGCTCCACAATCACGTCATTTACTATCTTAGTCAAAACTTAGTCTGTCCTGAGCTCAAATATTGTCATGTCGAAAAGCTAACTTTGGCTGATGTTCACGCAGTCCAATTATTATGCCATTATATATTGCTTTGAAAAACTACCATGGTTTCCGATGTCAATCCATTTCAATACATCCTTACCAGGCATATCATATGGGGAAAATACAATAAATGGATAGTCATTTTACAAGAATTTGACCTGATTTCGCTTCTGCAAAATCTAAGAAATCACTAGTCTTTGCAGAGTTAATATCTGACTTCTCTCAGTTAGACGAGGATGTTGTTCATGTTGATTCATTTGCGGATGAACACATTTTCCTTGTCTCATCATTTGACCCATGGTATGGAGACATTGTTCTCTATCTTCAAAATTTGAAGTTCCCTCAACATCTCTCGCGAGATGACCGACGGTGTATACGATACCAAGCTAAGAATTACCTTATCGTCGACGAAAATATGTATTTTCAAGGAATTGGAAATATCTTGCATCGTCTTTTAACTCACGAAGAAGTCGAGTCAGTTCTAAACGATTGACACAATGGGGCTTGTGGTGGTCATCTATCCGGGCTTGCGACAACCCAAAAAATTTTGCGAGCTGGTTATTTTTCGCTGTATATCTTTAAATATTGCGTTGAAGCGATTAAGAAGTGTCACCCCTACCAGGTGTTCACTCGGAAAATGTGCTTGCATCCAGCCCCTCTTCATCTAGTCGTTACTATCGGTCCCTTCACCAAGTGGAGGGTGGACTTTGTGTATTGCAACCCAACTTCGTCTGGGGGGAATTCACACATTATCGTGGTCATAGAATACTTTAATAAGTGGGTTGAGGCCATGCCTACAGTTAAATCTGATGGGAAGACTTTCGCCTTGTTCATGTTCAATAAAAGTATCGCCAGGTTTGGAATCCTGAGTGATATTGTCACTGATCATGGAAGTCACTTTCAGAATGAAATGATGAAATAAATAACAACTAAAATGGGGTTTAAGCATGGTCATTCTTCCCCTTACTACCCCTAGGAAAATGGATAGGTAGAGGCCGTAAAAAATTCTCTCAAGACCATTTTGCAGAAAAATATCAGCCAAAGAAAATCTAACTGGCATATCATGTTATATCCTGCACTTTGGGCATATCGAACCTTATTCAAGACTGCCACTATTTTTTCTCCTTTCAAATTAGTACATGGTGTGGAGTCAATATTACCTATTGAATGCAAAATCCCTTCTCTTATATTGGCAGTTTCTCTCCTACCCGACACTTCCGATCTCGAACGATGCCTTTTGCACCTAGAGATCCTTGACGAGCATCATCGAGATGCCTCTACGAATGTTGAAGAGAATAAAAGACGTGTCAAGGTCCAATACGCTAAGTTTTTCTGTCCTCGGTTGTACGCTGAGGGTGACTTGGTCCTTTTGTATGATCAAGCCAAAGAACCACTAGGGGCAGGCAAGTTCAAACCCATGTGGCACAGTCCCTATATCGTGCGATGTGTCTTGGAAAAAGGATCCTATGAACTAGAAGATTATGAAGGGAACATGTTGGTTGAGCCCAGGGATGGGATCTACTTGAAAATATATTACGCTTGAACCCCAAGATTGGGTGTAAATCTTTGTATACTAATTTAATTTAGAGTATATATCTTTTCCCTTTATTTTTTGTCTTCAACTTTCTTATCGAGTTTTCCCTTGGTTGGTAGATGTCAATGGAGTATTCGGTCTACTCAAGATTTGCAGAATGAGCCAATCTTCATACATAGAAATTGGCTTCTACCGCTTGGGTTGTTTACTCACCCAATTATTTACTGGTGTCTTCAAGTGGCGTATGCCTAGGGCCATCCATGAATAATGTGGCCGAATATAGCGTCATTATAGAAATTTTGTGCGATGTCATTTCGCATGGTATTCACTCTTTTGAGGTTCGCCTGGATTCCCAGTTAGTTGTATGTGAGTTGAACGAAAGTTACCATGTGTGTGACCCTACATTACTCTGATGATTCCTACGAGTACGCCTTTTAGAACGACAATTTTATCTTATTACTTATCATCAAATACCTAGGAGTTCTAATTATGTATCCGATGCATATGCTAATTTCATTTTAGATTGACATTTGTCACATAACTAAAGAAAAGAAAGCATTCTCATCAATGTAAACATTGTAACATAAGTAAAGCCGAAGAACCATGTTTTTATATATATTTCAAAAAATATGATGTTTATAGTACAAAATTAAGGCTAATACCCTCAATACACATATACAACCGATAATACAAAAGTCATGAAATCTACACCTATGGCGCCAGATGTGTGCCATGATAGAAAACCACCACGTTTGAGAGACGCCGAAAGAGTCACACCCAAGCTCTAGGCACGCCTACCACCTGCCGCTGCATAGCCTCCGACAGATCCTCCACCTGAACCATCAAAATCCTTTTTGTCAAATGAGACATGTTTCCCTGCACGTTTTGAAGGGCTCTCTCTACTTCTCCTCCCTCCGCCTCATCTCCCTGGTTCCTTCGACAATGTCATGGAAGCCCGTCCGACCATCGTGGACCTACATTTGCATCACATATGTGTCTAATTAGTACTTAAACATCATCCAAAAATATTTTTGTTTTCCTATACAAAAATACAAAAAAATGAAATATTTAAAAAACTTTGACATACCTATATCCTCGTAGGCAGCCCCTAGTGATAATGGCATGTCAGGGTCCCCTATGAAGTCGATCCTTGCATAGGGGTAGTCATCTAGACCAATGACCTGCCATCTCCACCAGTAAAAGAAATCATCATTGTAGGGTGTGGTCACCCTATCTCCCCCCTTTCGTCTCATCACCTCGGTCCACCGTGCCATGGCTGGATCGCGAGGTCCTCGCGGAATGATGTCAACTCTAGGTCCCAAACCTGGAACCCACTTGAAGAAAAATCTACACAAGATGGAAGCAAATCCAAAGTTCCTCTTACGACCCTGTTTACATTCTGTCAACTGGATCTTCATGTTATCCAATAGTGAGGTGCACCAGTCGTACATCGTGGGTATCAAGCACTCTACAAAGTAGAAAATAAGAGACCTCGATTCTTGGTGCAATGAGGCCGATCCTGTGATCCGTGTCAAAACGAGGACAAAAATCTTGAGGCTTATATTGTTTATCGCTCGGATGGGGAGTTGAATCCCGACCTTCTCGGTCCCTGCAATGCAATGAGCCTCTATGCATTCTTCTATCTTTATACTACTCCCAGCTCCCTGGGCTTTGAGGTTGACCACCTCAGCCCGACGCGACAACCCCGTCAAGAAATAAATATCCTCGACTTCAATCCTCAATAGTTTCCCATCAAGGTTGAAGCTCTCATTGTCTGGATCCCAGTAATCCATGAGCAACTATAGAAACCTCACTTGGGCCCTCATCCCTTTGAGAGCCCATAACTTATATAACCCACATATTTTCAAGGCCATTTGGGCCCCCAAATATCTTTCCACAACAACATCTACCTCCTCATGTTCCCTTTCCCTCCACTCTAGCACCATCCTGCAAGAGAATCATCATTTTTTGAGTTGGAAATCATCAAAAACAATGTTTACGGACTTATACGCGGGCTGCAACATTCACATTCGTGTATAGGGATGAGTATACGCTAGATATCTGTTAGACAACTGTGTATAATCATGCGTATACGTGACTCGGTGAATGGTGGCCCGCGTACACCTAAACTTCTAATTTGCATTGTAAATAACTTAAAAATTGAGACCTAAATACAAAATGTAATCCACTAAAAATAAATAGGAGGGGAAGAGGAATTACCTGGTCCAGACGATCATTGATTCTGTCACTCGTAGCTCCCACAATCACCAGTTGAAGATCGGAGGTAATTTGGTCCAAAATCCACTATTTGGGTAAAAAAGTAAAATGGTATAGTAAATTTGGTTTTTGTTACTATTTATAGAAAAAATTTACCCTCTTTGCATATTTTCGGATAATAGTTTCGCCTAATGGACTAATACAATAGTGGATTGAGTTGGTTTTTGTAGTTTTGTTCAGGAATTCTTGCGGTTTTCAACGTTATGTCGACCGTTCGTAAGTTCAGACATGTATTTTTGCTACCCAACATATAAGATAGGTATCAATTCCATCACGCACACTTGCATCATCCTATAACTGCCACTCATATGCCTTAGGTACGAACCCATTTTTTAATTGACACAGAACTTTCTATCTACTATTAGAAGTGTCGTTATCAAATGGTAGAGACTTACCAAACATGGGTACCCTAGTTAGACTCCTTGCTTCATTCGCTGCCCATGCAAAGATTTTTTTCGTAGGACCGCGAGTCCCTTATAGATAATACATGACTTTATGCTGAACCTCATTTCTCACTCATAAACATGCTGACCTATACCTAGAGGAATCCCAAGCAAGTTTGATTTAAGTTCTTTTCCGACTCGTTTTCAAAAAGAGAAAAGATTGCCGAGTGAACTTGTCTCTTTCACACTCGTAAATTGGATTTGAAAGGACGTCTATTTGGTACAATTTATCCCTTTTTCAAACCAGGTAGACTAAGATTATGAAAAAGGACATTTTTTTGTGTTAAGTTGTGATTGCATCTCATGCCCTTGCTTGCAGTATTGAGCCTATTTCCGGTTCTCGCTTTGCATTATAAACCATTTTCCTCAACAATTTTACAGCCTCAACCAAGTAGAGCCTTGTTTATACCCTTCACAAATTGACACCCTACACCCAGTAGGGAACATTCCCTCGAGTGTCCATCTCCTGTGTGCACCTCCTTTCATTGAGCATAGGTATGTTCCACTGCTAGAACTAGTTTTCATTACTTGCGACATGCGTTCCCTGCTCTGTATCATAGCATTCATTTGACTATGACAAAACAAAAGAATACAGGCGCGAAGGGAGTATTATATTGTATTGGCAGCAATCGTGTCACCTTTGAACTTAGCAAAAAATTTTTGAGTCCACTTGTCATCATAATTTTGGGTTTGGCATGGCCTTAAGAAGCTAAGCTCGTTACACATCATTTACTCCCCCGACTGGTTACTCTTCTAGTCCCTATGGAGAATCTGATTGATGCCTCCTGCATCTCATGGTTTCATCATTGAGTCTATGTTGCTAGAGTCTTTCATATGTATAATGATCTCATTCAAAGGATGTCTATAAAATTGTGTGGTCCATTCCTTAGAACTCTTGACTTTGCATGTCAGCCATACCCTCAATTTGTCTCAGAATCACATGAAGTTGTAGTCCTATTGTAGACCTTGGTCCTACTTTCCTCATTGATAGGTAACCTTGAACCCAACAGTCACATTTCATCATTGGTCACTAACAGGGTGGTTTTCCTTGTGTTCGACGATAAGACATCTATTCACACATTGGAATTCATGCAGTGTCTTGGATTCCATTAGACTTATTGGTGGTTTCCTCTCCTTTGTCAACAATTTTCCTTATTGGCTTTTATTCAGAGGGTCTTTTTCGTGTACCGTTTGCACCTGGCACACACGAAAGATGCATAGGGTTGTTGGTTCGTGAACATGTTCTTCATCTGATTTCCTCCAAATTGTTAGCATCATAAGTCACTCCTGGATTGCAGCAGGAGCAGAGCCCGACGCCCATCAATTTACGTCACGATTTGTTTAATGGGGTGATCGGATGGAGGTTAACTCAAACGATGTGGTTCTAACTTGGAAACTAGGCCAGACATGCATGGGCAAGTGAGGTCTTAGATAACTTCAGACACTGATTCGTAGTAAGGGTGAGTAGGGGGAAGACTTGTATCAGAAAGATGCAAAGGTCTGTCATAAACATCAAGTTCCTAACAGACTGTGGAAGAATACATCTAAATGCAGGATCTTCCTACGTTCAAATGCTGAAAACCAGAGAAAACAATAATGCCATAATAAATCCTTTATCACAACAGAGTTTCCATAATTCGTGTGAATCAGTCGATCACGAACCCTCTTAGCCTGAGATGAAAACTTAGATGGAGTAAGAAGACTGTCTGTTATAAAATAAGAAATCTCATATACAGATGCATAACAAGAGAACTAGAATCTGCTAAAACCTTTTACAGTCGGGGAGCTTCGCTCTACCATCGATGCTTACAAAATACAAAGACTAAGTTTATATACTCAGGAAAATTCACCTCCCAGAGGCGTTCCCAGTCACCTAAGGCTTGGTGTCCCTTCAGTCAAACTCATACTAATATCTTTCTTTAAATGCCACCTTAACTACGCATGGCCCCTGTAAGGAGGGTAGCTGAGCCATGAAGTGCTCGGCTAGCGTGCGCATACTTCTCTGTCGAGTTGAGGAATTCGACATGACTTCGTTGAGAAAATCGATACATAGGACCTCTGCGAGCAGGCGGCTCGCCAAATCCTCCATTCCCCTTACTTTAATGAATGAAAGGAGGTTTCAACCACCTGCTCTTGCCTTCATTTACTTCAATGCTAGAAACAGTATTAAGATCGGGTCCGATGGCACCTGGAGATCGCGATGATCCCCTATGCAAATGAACTAGGCGCCTTTGGCCTTCTTTATGCAGCTCCTTCCTCTCCCCAAGTGACCATGGGCTATGACCATGTGCTTATTTCCAACGCGCTTTCGGCGTTCGCGAATGGAAAGGATTTATTCCTGAAGTTTGAAATCGCGATGAGAGAAACGCCGAGATGACTCAATCTGGTGCCACGTGTCCCTCTGAGATCTGACGGTCTTGAACTCACCCGACGCTACTATGGGCCCAGGCCCGGGACTCTCCCGGCATCTCGTGCATCGGGACATAACAGAGCTGCTTTTTGTGCCTTGGAGTCGAGATGGGCGAAACGCCGAGATGGCCCAATTTGCTGCCAGGTGTTCCCTTTAGATGGACAAATGAAAATGCTTTGTGATGTCGCGGGCCCCAGTTTCGGCATTTTCGGTGATGTCGGGGTTCGGGGTTTCACGATGCTCGAAGACATAAAACCTTCACCCCACGAACTCCTGAATGCCGAAATGGCACGGATGCACGCTGCGTGTCCTTAAGATGACCGATCGAGGTAGCATTCTCCGCTTAACAGGGGTCCGCGCTCGTTCTCAATCTCGCTTGATGTGACCTGGTACTAGGACCGTGTGCCGGGATTTGAAGGGCGCTTATTGGTGTTTCGGGGTTCGGGGTTTCGAAAGGCGAAGAAACGAGGAATTTTACCCCTTGAACTCCCGAATGCCAATATGCCAGTGTGACTGGATACTGTGCCACGTGTCACTGGATCGGACGACCCATATTCAACCTTGAAATATAGGAGCTTTCCTTGGTGCTATATGTCGGGTAACTTGATAGCCCTGAGACCCTGATGACCGTTGATCTGGTTCGTGGATGGATCTCGGATGTCGACAACAAAACCTTTCCTGCTCGTTTGACTCGTAACCGGAAAGGAGATCCTTCCACTGCTGCGCTTGGGTGTTTCCCAATCATTCTGCAGACCTGGGTACTTTTGTGCCTAAGACAAAAATAATCGCTAACATTAGGCTCCATGGGGGATAGATTCGTCCCTGTGATGCTCTAAGAACTCATTTCGCAGCTTCAGTGCCTTGCTGTTGGGCTATGGAGTTAGGCTCAAAACACCGCGCTGCTGAAAATACAGGCCGAAAAATAAAAACAAAACAAACTAAACGCTCATGCTTATAGGAGCTTATTTATGTACAATCCTAAGCTAATAAAACACTTTACATGGGCTAGGTGAAAGAAAACTTCCACCATAGCCATTCAAGCAACTTCCTGGATAGAATCTCCTTCCTTTTGTCGATGATCATCAACGGATGGTGTAACTGTGACAGCAGAGCGGTTGCACTCTTCAACTCCTCCTTAAAGGATGGAGTTGAGATGAAATAGGGCGGCTCCAAGGCATAAGGGAAATGTCACTCCATGTACATGCAGCCAGGGTCATAGAATGAGTGGAAAATTCCAGAAAATGGGCGACATACACCCTCCTCTGGGGATGCTTGCAACGGGAAGAGACCGACACCATTCAAGATCAGCTCCCTTCAATGAATACATGAAGAGCTTAATCTGGACATCCTCATGCGTGATATTGTGTCGGTGGATAGTCTCATGGAAGTCCAGTAAATGCTCAGCTGGTTCCTCCCAACTTGTTGCATGAAATTCAGGGAGGAAATATTCCCATTGGTTTCTATCAGGAAGTGCATTAGGAAAACCAACTATCTGAGAGAAGTCACAGAAAGCAAACCTTTGAGCCAAAATTTTCTCCATATCGAACCAGTGGAGTCACCAATCGATCCTCGAACCATGGATTCGCCAGGTGAAAGATGCACAGCTTTAAGTGTGTCTGGTCCTTGTTCACCATCAAAGGATAGATCTTAACATTGTCGTTACCCCAGGAAGCTTCTCAGGCTGAGAAAGCAGCTACTGAAACCTTCTCGAGAAAGCTCCTTAGTGTCAGCTTTCAGGTGTGCTAACAATAGTCACAGCTGAAACAGTGATGTGGAAACAATGGAGTCGCCACAGTGGAGTCGCTAGGTGCACAGTAGCAATCTTTAAGGGCTCTGATGTCTGATGCACCTTCAGAATTAGAGGCTCAATGTCATTCTGCCTAGGGAAAATCTTCAACTTCGTCCCCGGCAACGACGCCAGAAATGTTAGCGTCAAAAGTCACTCCTGGATTGCAGTAGGAGCAGAGCCTGATGCCCATCAGTTTACGTCACGATTTGTTTAATGGGGTGATCGGATGGAGGTTAACTCAAACGATGTGGTTCTAACTTGGAAACTAGGCCAGACATGCATGGGCAAGTGAGGTCTTAGATAAATTCAGACAGTGAGTCGTAGTAAGGGTGAGTAGGGGGAAGACTTGTATCAGAAAGATGCAAAAGTCTGTCGTAAACATCAGGTTCCTAACAGACTATGGAAGAAGACATATAAACGTAGGATCTTCCTACGTTCAAACGCTGAAAACCAGAGAAAACAATAATGCCATACTAAATCCTTTATCACAACAGAGTTGCCATAATTCGTGCGAATCAGTCGATCACGAACTCTCTTAGCATGAGATGAAAAATTAGATGGCGTAAGAAGACTGTCTGTTATAAAATAAGAAATCTCATATACAGATGCATAACAAGAGAACTAGAATATGCTAAAACCTTTTGCAGTCGGGAGCTTCGCTCTACCATCGATGCTTACAAAATACAAAGACTAAGTTTATATACTCAAGAAAATTCACCTCCCAGAGGCGTGCCCAGTCACCTAAGGCTTGGTGTCCCTTCAGTCAAACTCGTACTGATATCTTTCTTTAAATGCCACCTTAACTATGCATGGCTCCTGTAAGGAGGGTAGTTGAGCCATGAAGTGCTCGGCTAGCGTGCGCAGACTTCTCTGTCGAGTCGAGGACTTCGACATGGCTTCATTGAGAAAATCGATACACAGGACCTCTGTGAGAAGGCGGCTCTCTAGACCCTCCATTCCCCTTACTTTAATGAACGAAAGGAGGTTTCAACCACCCACTCTTGCCTTCATTTACTTCAATGCTAGAAACAGTATTAAGATAAGGTCCGATGGCGCCTGGAGATTGCGATGATCCCCTCTGCAACTGAACTCAACGCCTTTGGCCTTCTTTATGCAGCTCCTTCCTCTCCCCAAGTGACCATGGGTTGTGACCATATGCTTATTCCCAACGTGCTTTCGGCATTCGCGAATGGAAAGGAACTATTCCTGAAATTTGAAATCGTGATGAGCAAAACACCAAGACGACTCAATCTGGTGCCACGTGTCCCTCTGAGATCTGACGGTCTTGAACTTACCCGATGCTGCTGTGGGCCCGGGCCCGGGACTCTCTCGACATCTCTTGCATCGGCACATAACGGAGCTGATTTTTGTGCCTTGGTGTCGCGATGGGTGAAACGCGGAGATGTCCCAATTTGCTGCCAGGTGTTCCCTTTAGATGGACGACTAAAAATGCTTCATGATGTCGCGGGCCCCAGTTTCGACATTTTCGATGTTGTCGGGGTTCAGGGTTTCGCGATGCTCGAAGATATAAAACCTTCACCCCATGAATTCTCGAATGTCAAAATGGCACAAATGTGCATCGCGTGTCCTTAAGATGACCGACCGAGGTAGCATTCTCCGCTTAACAGGGGTCCGCGCTGGTTCTCAGGCTCACTTGATGTGACCTGGTACTAGGACCATGGGCCAGGCTTTGAAGGGCGCTTATCGACGTTTCAGGGTTCGGGGTTTCGAAAGGCGAAGAAACGGGGAATTTTACCCCTTGAACTCACGAATACCGATATGCCGGTGTGACTGGATCCTGCACCACGCGTCACTAGATCGGACGACCGAGATTCAGCCTTGAAGTATAGGAGCTTTCCTTGGTGCTATATGTCGGGTAACTTGATAGCCCCAAGACCCCGATGACCGTTGATCTGCTTCGTGGATGGATCTTGGCTGTCGATAGCAAAACCTTGCCCGCTCGTTTGACACGTAACCGGAAAGGAGATCCTTCCGCTGCTGCGCTTGGGTGTTTCCCGGTCATTCTGCAGACCTGGGTACTTTTGTGCCTAAGACAAAAATAATCGCTAACACAAATCATCAAGCTCATGATTTTTACCTTGTGCTGAATGATGAGAGATGCCTTAATGCTCTCCTTTCAATGAGTCTCCTTCCATCAACTTCAATTATCTATTCTAGAGACGAGACTTAGAGTCCTATGAGTACCTACAGGTTCTCTCACCATCGATAATTGGGAATACATCAATGTGTCCTGATTGATGGATTCTTCAAGTGTTCGACCTGTTGGTGACGGAAGTCACTCCTGGATTGCTAGCAGGAGCAGAGCCCGACGCCCATCAGTTTTATGTCACGATTGTTCATAGATGGGTGATCAAATGGAAGGAAACTCGAAACAGTAGTGTTCCAACTCTGAAAACAGGCCAGGTATGCATGAGCAAGTGAGGTCTTGCGTAAATTTCAGACAGTGAGCTGTAGTAAAGGGTGAACAGGCAGAAGACTTATGGAGAAGAGTGCGTAGGTCTGTTATAAACAACAGGTTCCTAACAGACTGTAGAAGAAGGCATCCAAACACAAGATCTTCTCGCATTTAAATACAGAGCACCAGAAAATAAAATAATGCCATGATAAATCATTTATCATAACATAAATGCAACAATTCGCGCGACTCAGTCAATCACGAACTTCCTAGCATAAGATGAAAAACTAGACGAGCAAAGAAGAACTGTTTGTCATAAAACAAGAAATCTCATATACAGATACACAAGCTAGAAACTGAAATAACTGTTAAACATTACAATAGGGAGCTTTGCTCAACCATCGATGCTTAGAAAATGGCAAAAATGACTACATATACTCTTCCCTTCCTTTTTCCCAGCAGAGGCGTCTCAAAAATTTCAATGGATGGTATCACCTCAATCAAATCTGGCCTGCATTGTTCTGTCATACGCTACCTTTAATTCAGCATGGCTCGCACCAGGGGGGTAGTTGAGCCCCTTGAATGTTGAACCGACGCGTACAGGTTCCCCTGGCGAGTTGGAGACTCGGCGTGGCTTTCCTGAGTAAATTTCAACCGGGACCTCCATACTCTGCAATAAATGGGTGACGTGAGGCTTCACCCACCCTCTTTCTCCTTTATCCATTCTGAGCAGGTACCGGGATCCAAATCTCATTGGGTTGGAGTCGGCAGAGCACAGTGCCCCCCTTCTGAGAATTAATTCGAAACCTTTGGCTAAATGAAAACGAAAGCACCCCTCTCTTCAGACCTCCTCTCTTATGACCAGGCATCAGAACCATGGGCCCGGTCCTGAGCGCTATCGGGAAATCGGGGTTCGGGATTTCAAAATGCAAAAAACAAGGGGCGCTTGCTCCCCGAACATCCGATACCCGATTAACGATGAGCTCCACCTTGACGAGATAGCCCCTATCGGTTGGAACCTGATCCATATGACCTGTCTCCGAGTGACCGTAGTCAAACCCTCCATCGGAGTTTCTGCATTCACGAAGCCATGATTCACGAGTCCTCTAGACTCGCGAATCTCCGATCCCCGATTGCTCCTTCCACGCTAGCCCTTTGACTAGGCCCTGGTCCAAGTGACCACTACCATATGCCCTTGACCATCTTCATTGGGGTTTCACGGTTCGCATTTTTGAAGTGCATGAACTACTCGTCCCCAAGGTCCTCGATAACCCAATGGCTTCAAATTCCCCGATGGGTGCTTTCCTGTTGGGACTTTCCTGATGATGCCGATCTCCTGCCATGCGTCACTTCTCATACGGACGGTCTAGATCTCCTTCGCTGTTTCTTGTGTCCATGATTAGGGTCGCTTGACATTTATGGCTGTGGCCTTTGAATAAATCTCACCCGACCGACTTTCAAAATCCCACCTCCCTGTGTTTACATCAGAGGTCTCAAATCGGAGAAGAAAGCATCCCTGTGCAAGAAATGTCGCTAACATGACCCCAAATCCTTTGTTCACACTTGTAAGAATGTAATCGATGCCTTGATACCTACTTTCATCATCGGTAGGTTGTCTCATGTTTGTTAACGATATACCTCAATGAACGGTAATAAAAAAAATTCTCATTGTGTTCGACCTAAACTCCTTTATTCACATAATGTAGACTTGCACCTTTGGAGGATTGTGTAGAAGACTTGAAGAAATCAGTTTATAGTCGCAACTTTCCTGAGTTGTTGCTACCTTTCATTGGAATAGTACCTGTGTGACTTCAATGATCATGGGAGATCAGATTGTACTCCATTGTATACATATATATTTAGATTGATTTTGAGATTGATTTTACTGGGCCTTGTTCATGACTATGACAACCTATGGCATGTAACCACATTTTTATTTGCCTATTCATGGCCATGGATAGTTGTTTGGTATATTTTCACATGGATCTGCAGTGTAATTCAAATTGGCAGCCATGTATGAAAATTCGGTACAGATTGTAATGAGCAACTAGTTTTTCCAGCTGGGTCCCTATTACTCCACTTCCGGGTCTTATAATGTATTTCAACCATCACAGATACTCCTCTGACCTCACACATTAGAGGGCATATGTTATAGAAAGATTTTCCTCATCGCATGCAATCTTGCATAGAGGGCATTTTTCCATTTCCCTATGCAGACTTGAAGTCCCTTTTTTCAAATCCTAGAGTTAAAAACATAATTTTTCCACATATATGCGCCCTACCTATATTACAACAAGCGTATACACAGGTTGCACCACTACAACCCGCGTACATCGGGAAATGTACCCAAAATTAAAAAATGGTGTCGAGTTTCCACGTCACGTCACAAGATCAATGATCCTTGGCCTTCCATATATTGGAAACGTTCCGATTTATCCCTTCAGTTCCACTTGAAGGAGATAAATGGGCCAAATCTGAGCTATGGAAAAGAGGAGAAATAATTCAACTTTGAGAGAAAAGTTACTCTGGAGAAACTATTCACTTCACATTGAGTCTGCATCCCTTTGTCTTTTAAGTCTGAACACATTGTTCAGCCTCCAAGCTCTTCCCTTATTGATTAAGAACTTCATTGTCTCTCTTATTTGAGCTTGCCTTTGGTGGAGGATTGAAGTGGTGGAGGCCCAACTAGAAGGAACTTAGTTTCTCGGTTTCGAACCATGCCGACATAGAAGTTTGTAACTCATTCACTTCTGTTGATTACATCTTAATAGAAATACTCTTTTCTCGTCCAATTAATATATCGCAAATATTTGAATTGTTATTCCATGGGCGTATTTGTTATGAATGTTGATGGATTATGCTATTGAATGTGCTAACAATATATATTATCACCATATTCTTATGTTGCTTGGTTGTTGAGGACTAGTAGCAGGTATATTGATTTGAGTCAAGTGCTCAACGATGGACTTCATCGAATGTCTGGACAAGCTAGGCCTCTTATCTTGTCTTGTTAGCATATTTGTTTATATAGCATACTTGAGATTAGAGTTGATTTCTGCAGTCATTTTCGTCTGTTTTGGTTTACCCCTGGCCATAGAGAGATTTTCCTCATAACATTCACCTCCATTGTCTGATCTAAGTCACTTCAACCTTTTTCATGTCTCATTCTCAACCAAAGCTTTCCATTTCTTAAAAGTATCAAGAAAATCCGATTTTTGTCGAATGCAATAAACCCAATTTTTTCTAGTTGCATCATTAATAAAAGTAAGATAATAATGAGAGCCACCAAGAGATGATACCTGAGCTGGTCCCCATACATCTATATGAACAAGCTCTAACTTTTCACTCTTCTTTTCTTTTCCAAATTTGAGAAATTTGACTCTCTTTTGTTTTCCATAAACACAATACTCACAAAAATCCAAATCAATTTGTTTAAGATCTGGAAACAAATTTCTTTTGTGAAGTATCTGCATCCCCTTCTCACTCATGTGTCCAATCCTATGATTCCACAGTGTTGTACTTGTAAGTTTTAAACCTGTGAAGTAAAGCAATGCATATAGATTCTTAAGCAAAACAAAATTTAATCAATGGCTCATTCACATAGTACACATAGATATATATCGGAAACCCTCAACCGGGAAAACCTTTCTTATATTCATTATATTGAATTTCACCATTCACTATACAATATATACAATTTTTTTAGGTATTCTGTAGATACCAAAACCCTAATCCCTAAAACCAGGATTATTTTTAGTAAACTGCTAAAAATAGAAGAATCCGCTAAAAATAGAAAAAACCGCCCAAAAACAAATTTTGGGGCGCTCCCCCGAACGTTGCGCGTAACTAGGGGGGGCATACCTACCCCCCCTGGGACCCCCCTAGGAAATCCCCCGACGCACATGGCACAAGCAGGGAACTAGTACGAGGGATCTTCAGATGCAGTTGTCATATTTGACGCGCCCACACACACACATGCAAAGACTATAACACATACCCAACATGCTCCCACTTGTTATTTTATTTGCATCCAGGGGTCCAGGGGATTATATAGTCAACAATCCAAGGCATCAATGCCCATTTTTACTCTACACCAGGAGAAATTTTCTGTGCTCATAGACTTTGTCAATGAATCTGCAACATTCTTCAAAGTGTCAACCTTTTCCAGCAACACCTTCCTTTCCTCAACCATGTATCTCACAAAGTGATACTACACATCAATATGCTTTGTCTTCGAATGGTAAGCTGGGTTCTTTGCCAGGAAGATTGCACTCTGACTGTCACAATTTAATCTCACTTCTTGTTGTACCAACCCAATACTGTTGTGAGTGGGAAATCCCTCTACGGACTAGCACTTAGGGTTTTATCATGCATGTAGAAAAAACCTAAAGATTTCTACTTTCTACTGTTATTCCGGAACTAATCCCCATTATTCTTAAGAAAATACGTAGTTAAGAAGATCACGTGATCATACCTTATTTGGGCATTTGATATCGATCCTTCTTCACGCTTGGTCACTCTTTGACTGCAACTCTCCTCCCAAGGCCGACCTGCATTCACAGAAGACAAACAAAGAACTCCACATGCATTTGATATACAGATTAATGGGTTAGAGATTTAATCAACATGTATGCAATAAAACATGGAAACCTCATATGGTGGGAGAAGAAAAGTACTTCTTTATTATTAACTTCAATAAATCAACTTATAATGATGAAGTCGACCACTGCTCCACGATCCTGGTCCTGGGCTCCTCTTCAACTGTCCTCCAACTTCTTTGCTCTATACTTCTCTTTTCACAAGGATGGCTAAAGGTTGGGACAAAGGGAATGCACAATCGGGTATAGTTTCTTTACTATGATTCTCCTCTTCCAAATGGGACCCCTAACCCTTCTTTTATAGGCTAGAAGAAGCTAGGTATTTGGTCAAACTTTTGGCCATGCATGACCGAAAGGTTTAGTTAACTTACCCAAAGATTTATGTTCCATCATAAAATTTCCTTTTTTCGTGCTTATGTAGGTACACATGGGCTGTGTTGGGTCAGCTAACGTGTACACGTGTGCAGTAATGGAGCAGGGCACGTGGGCCTTTATAAAAGGGTTTTTTAAGAAGAGTTGTTCAACAGTGTTTGGGAAAAGAAGGAATCTGAAATGGCCTGATGCCAAGTAAGAATGTCTGGTGCAAATTAGGGTTATAACATATGCCCCCTAATGTGTGAGGTCAGAAGAGAATATGATGGACAAAATACATTAACAATCTTCACCGATGTGCCGAACAAGTGAGCCCAGGGACCAGAAATCGGGAGGTGTCGTCTACAAAATAATAATTGTCTCACTGAGGTGGGCATACCCATGCTCGGGATAAAATACAATCCTGGCTACCAATCAAATACACTGTAGATCCATGTCATATAACTATATAAAGTGTAGCCGTGAATAATACACAATTGAGCTACATCTCGAAATCAAAAAGATATACATGTAGAGTATCCATCTTCTAGAAGTTGATAAGGCCTGATGGCTGGAGATGAGGTCTTCAAAGCTCGAGCAAAAAATTCAAAATCTTCAAAACTCAGGTAAGAGTGTAATATGAGTGTACGGCTTCACTACCTAGAGGTATTCGATGGCTCGTCGGTCATGGACTAGAGAATCTTAATGATCAGACTGAAGGCTTCATTGATTTCGAACAAAGACTTGATTGGACGTTCAGGATGGATGGGTATGAGGGCGAGAGACAAAATGCAAAGGGGGTGACTCAGGCTCGGTAAAAAATTCCCTTGAACAATAGCATGACAAATGGTGAGACTCAGGTAGCATGGCATTAACATAAGTTTACGAGGCAGGAGGCAACACAAACTCTCCATATGTTTGGAAGAATAACCAAATGGAGGAGGACATAGCTTTATGTAGTGAGAACAACTTCCTAAGGTCATATTAAATCCCAGAGTTTGACGAACAAACAGACATATGTGCTTTATCCAAGGGCGACTCATTATGATGCCAATAAAGAAAATACTTTTCCCTTCCTCTTTTTGGGGTATATTTGATTTTTTTTGTATTTTTCAATAATTTTGGAAAAAGAATAAAAGAATGTTACGTTACAAAGGAGGAATGAGTGTTGCAAACATACAAGTTCAGGGTGCAGGGACAAGACTGATGTTCAAAGTAAGGACACTCGAAAAAAATCCTCCAGGGGCCAAAGGTGTCAAGACGCAGAGGCACAATGCTACAGGGCTTGCATATAAGACATGCTTTAGATGGTTCAGTTGAGAGCAACATGGAGCCAATGCAATTAATACAACACATGATGGTAACGTCCTTTGATGTGAGTTTAGTGAGCCCAGAGAAGGTAAGATCGATGGTTTTTCATATTTAGAGAGTCTGAAAAAATGTAAAAGGAGACTCCAATGGGGTACCTTTTTCGAAGGTAGTCTAGTCGGTTCGAAAAAGGGGTAAACTAGCATCGACAAGACATCTATTCAAAACCATTTTAACAAGTGTGATAAAGACAAGATCACTCGACAATTTTTTCATTTTTAAGGAGTTTGAAAAAAGATTAACTATGGACTCCGTCAGGAATG
>JZKD02S1798641.1:153930-166768 GCA_000966675.3 Picea glauca
TTTTTTTGTGAAACATATTTAATTTTTATGTTTTTTTTTTTATATATCATTTTTTTTATACGAGAGTATTTGACAGATATGTGTCTATTATGTGCAGATGTGGGACCAGTGCGACTTGTGGATTATGTGAGGAATAGGTGTCATCCTCAGCCAGGGGCCACACCTACCGCCGCAGGAGGACCAACAGCTGCAGGAGAGCTTCCAATCGGTGAGGCTGAGAGGGCTTTGAGACGAGTCGAGTGAAACTTTACCTCACTCACCCGCACAGTCCCTATGGTAGAGATTGAGGATCTGCCACCATCTATGCAGCCTCATGTAGTGGGGGCACCACGAATGCAGGTCTGATTTTTTTGGCATTTGGCAAACGATGTTGATCATTACAATAGGGCCCACAGGCCCTAACCTTAGTTAGTCTAGACTTTTCACATGCCGAGAGCACTACTTGTATATATTTTTTGAGGGCATAAGCCCCATGACTTTTTACTGGTCATACTTTTGAGTCGATTGCGTCCACCTATGTACTCTGATGATTATGATATTATATATGGATTTTTATGTCTTTTTATGTCTTATGGATCATATTTTCCTTTAAAAATGTATTTACATGTTTATGTGTATGTATTTTCATATGTGTGCGAGATGCCAATCTAAAATTTGATTAGCTAGAGTATCTGTAATTTGGTTTAATCTCCTAGGAACATGAAAATATGTAATATAATCAAAGCTTCGCTCTAAGAGACGTACCCTAAGGAATCGTCGGTGTAAAGTCGGATCATGAACACGGTAGACTCTATTTAACTGAGACACAACTAGCTGAGCATTTAAATAGACCCAGAGATGAGAGATACCAAATGACAGGGCGTCACGAAGCAAC
Organism: Picea glauca; assembly: GCA_000966675.3. Taxonomy (NCBI): domain Eukaryota; kingdom Viridiplantae; phylum Streptophyta; class Pinopsida; order Pinales; family Pinaceae; genus Picea; species Picea glauca. The sequence continues at coordinate 154,805 of JZKD02S1798641.1, forward strand.
TCAATAACTGAACTATACTCGGTGACATTTTTTGTGGTGTCACCTAAGCGTATACCTACAGAAGATAATAACTGGCCTCGAGGTGTAAAAATCACCCAAGATGTGGAGGCAAGCCTCAGAGTGTGCCGGCTAGCACGGTCTGCGTACCCATTGAACACCTCTGATTCACTTGACATCTTCCATAGTGACGAAAGATAACATAAAAAATGACACGTCCATAATACTAAAAGAAACTAGAAAGTAATAGTACAAAGACTATACATATGTTACAAAAAGTTACCCATGGTGACCTACCTATGAGTAATACTTCTTGAGGTAGAGCCCATTTCCAGGCTCTACCAAAGCATTTCTCTCAAAGTCAACCAGAAAATAAGTGCCCTTTTTTAGAATCTCTTTTATGATGAAAGGTTCGAACCACATGGGTTTGAATTTTCCTGCCCCCAGAGGGTCCTTATCTCGGTCATAGACCAGGACAAGGTCGCCTTCAGAGAAAATCCGAGGACGAACGGACCGTTCATACTGAAACTTGACTTTATGTTTGTGAGCCTTGTTGGCCAGGGCCGCATCACGACGCTACTCATTGAGCCGCTCAAGGTATAATAACTGTTCTTCAAGTGGAGAAGTGTCTGGCAATAAATGTACTACCAACTTTAGGGATGGGATCTGACATTCGATAGGCAAGACTGCTTCCAGCCCGTAAACGAGTTGAAAAGGTGAGAAACTGGTTGCAGTCTTAACAGACGTTCGGTAAGACCATAATGCCAAGTATAACATCAAATGCCAATTTGACTTGGCTGAGTTGATCGTTCGCTATGGGATGGTCTTAAGAGATTTATTTACAGCTTCCACCTGACCATTTTCTTGGGGGTAGTAGGGTGACGAATGTTCTTGCCGCAACCCAAGATTAGATGTTAAATCGATCATCATCTGGTTATGAAAGTGACTACCATGGTCAGTGACAATCTCTCTCGGGACGCCGAACCTTGCTATTATTTGGTTGAATAAAAAGAGAGCCGCAGTCTCTCTATCATATTTAAACATTGACATAGCTTCGACCCACTTCGTGAAGTAGTATATCTATACAATGATATAATGGTGACCCCTTGCTGAAGGAGGGTTGCATGTAGTGTAATCAATCCCCCACTTGGTGAAGGGACCAACTGCAATGACAGGAAACATGGGAGCAGGATGTGCCCTCATCTTCCGAGAGAAGATCTGACATGGGTTTAACTTCTTGACTGATTCGATACAATCTTTGATTAGTGCCAGCCATAAGTAACCTACTCGTAAAATATTTTGGGCTGTTGCCAACCCAGACAAATGACCGCCACATGCTCTGGTATGGCAATCGTTAAGCACGATAACTGCTTCTTTGTGAGTGAGACATCGACACAGGATGTATTCTACACCTCTTCGATACAATGTATTGTTGAGTATGAGATAATTCTTGGCCTGTTGGCGCATACGACGATGCTCATCACGAGAAGCAGAGGTGGGGCACTTCAAAGTCTCGAGATAGATAAGTATATCTCCATACCAGGGATTCGAAGATGTGATAAAAAACATATCTCCTCTGATAGGCGACTCTTCAGGCACAACATCACCTAACTCAACTGGAAGTTCCGAAATAAGTTCTGTGAAGACCAGTGACTTTTTGGATTTTGCTGAAACAAAATCTAAGTCAAATTCCTGGAGGATGACTATCCATCTACTGATCTTTTCGTCTATTACCCATCATGTCAACATGTACTGAAATGGATTCACAACAGAAATGATGGTGGTCTTGCGAAAAAAAACATAATGACGGAACCATTGAACAACATGGATTGCTGCCAACGCAAGTTTTTTGATATGAGAATAATTGAGTTCCGATCCGACTAGGCCTCGGCTTAGGTAATAGATCACATATTATGAGAACAAATCATCTTCCTGAACTAAGACCGTGCCGATGGTTGACTCTTCTGTAGCCAGGTATAATTATAAATCTTTGTTATAGTTAGGTGGCCGAAGCAGAGGGGCAATTGTGAGGGAATGTTTCAACGCTTCGAAAGAGTGTTGAGCGGAATCATCCCAATAAAAATGAACATCTTTCTTCAGTAAGCACATAAATCCCTTTGTGATCTCGGCATAGTTAGCGATGAAACGCCTTAAAAAATTTGCCTTGCCCTGTAGACTCTGAAGTTGAAGGATTGTGTGTGGGGGAGGCAACTAATTTATTGCCTCAACCTTGAGAGGATCAACCATGATCCCTGTTGTTGACACTATGAAACCTAACAAACGTCCTAATGTTACGCAAAAGCTGCACTTGTTTGGATTCAAGCGAATCTGGAAGTAGCGACATCGCTCAAAGATAAGTCGGAGGTGTGTGGGATGATCCGTTCTCTTATGAGATTGATATGCTAAATCATCTAAATAGGCCTCAACTATATGCTTGAGAACATGGAAAGAAAAAGACACGGCCTGCTGAAAGGTCGCTCCAACATTTTTGAGACCAAAGGGAATCTTACGATACACGAATGTACCCCATGGACAAATGAATGCCATTTTGTGTTGGTCTTCGGATTTGATTTGTATTTGATTATATCCCGAAAAACCATCCATGAAAGAGAAGGCTTCACAACTTGCACATTCATCAATTATCTGGTCGATGAATAGTGTGGGAAAATTATCTTTTGGAAAGGCCCTTTTCAAGTCATGGAAGTTTGTACATACATGAATCGTGCCATGTTTCTTATTGACTGACACATGATTTGACACCCATTTGGTCAAATGGATAAGATAGATAAAACCAACTTTTAGCAGTTTTTTAACTTCAACCTTAATGGCTGCTTCTTTCCTGGGATTAACTAGACGAAGCTTCTGCCGAACAGGCTTGGCATCTGGATAAGTTGTGATTTCATGTTCGACTATTTTTGGATCGATGCCTGGAATTTCCTCATAAGACCAGGAAAAAATTTCGCAGAATTATTTAAATAGGTATGTGTAGATTTGAATCTCTTCGAGGGAGCATTCAACTCCGACGAAAACATTCTCCACAACCAGGGGTTTTGGAGATATTGATCGGTATGGTTTCAGTGATGGTTTCCATATTACCCTTTCCATAAACCTCATGTGTAGCTAAGGGATTAATAGGAAAAGACCTATCTCTAGTCATAGTCAAGGTGAATTCTCCATCTTCGATTCTTCTTAACTCTAGGAGGAAGTATGATCTGTGAAGGAGATCGTCCCAGGGTTTTTTTGAACTAGTCATTGCTTCAATTATTGCTTTGTCGAAGGGAAAGACTAAGTCTAAGGAATCGGTATCAGCGAGAGAAACTTGAGCCCAAATAGGCTCTAGAGGCGAATCTAGCTCTTGTGCAGAAGTTGGATCTGTGTCGGTCGAAGCTTGCTAGACTAAAGAGTACGCTACTTTAGCTGTGGACAAGGGCATGGACATGCCTGGGTGCCTTGTCCCTTCCATCATAGCCAATGGGGAAGGAAGTATCCACAGATCCTTGAAGTAAGTCGTGCGAAATGATGAAACTTGGAAAATCTCAACCTTATGGTGGTCAGATATGAACTTGACATCGCCTTGAGGGGGAGGGTAATCGAAGGTACCCATCAAAGATGGGCACAAACCAACCCCTACATCGACTACGCCTGGTTGGGGATTATCAATCATCGGGACCGTGGATACCCCCAATGAAGGGTCAGGTATGGAGAAAGATAATTGATCAATGGTCACAATCCAGTCCTCATTTGGAAAAAACAAGACCCGAGAAACTGTAGCACCCACTGTTTTCATGGCATAAGTCCAACTCCTTCTTAACAAGAGATTGTAGTCGAGGGATGCGTCGACTACTTCTACCTCGACACACACGGTCTTCCCTCCTAATTGCATGGGGAAAGTGGGAATGATACCATGTGGTTGGAATGAATGACCATCGAAAGAAGTGAGAAGAGTAGGTGACGGAGATAAAATGGGTTGGTCAATGGCCTTCCAACATGCCAATGACATAACACATGTCGAGGCGCCCTCATCAACCACCGTGCGGAAAATATTCCAAGTAAAATTTTTCATGGGGTGAGCCACTACTTTATGAAACGCTACATGGTAAGGTAGACGAGATTTTAAGTCGGTTGTATCCAGTATGATGGTACCCGGATTACAAGTCTCGGTAGATCCTAAAGCGGCTAACAAATCTTTCCTCTGGGAAGGGCAGCTTTGGAGGACCTCCAAAGTAGACATCGCACAAGGGGTTTGAGACAAATCCTCCACCACAGAATAGTTCTGGGTGGCCCTTGCGTTTGGATTGTGAGAATATTTTTTGAACGCGCCTTTAGGGGTGCGTGTCATTGTTTCACTCAAAGTCTTCTCAATCTGGAGAGGAAGAGATGGGAGTTTGGCTTCTTTGGCCTTCTCAGAAGTGCTTGGTTTACTGTAGTCATGCGCTCTAGTCGATATAAAAGCATCACCCTTCATCATATACACATTCGCAGATGCAGGATTGTTCGAAGACGGAGAGGGTCCTTGACTGCCCCCTTCCGTGCTTGTAGAGGCTTGGGTTAGGTTTTTCCCATGTTGGAATGGATTGGTTAACATGGCAGGCTGTTGTTGTGTCACAAAATTTTGGGCCTCTGCAAGCCGAGGACATTGGTGGGTCGAGTGGTCTTTTGCGCACTGGTTTCACATATAACTCGCCTTCCATTTCTCAGTGTTTTCCCCACCAAAATTATTAGTGGGTTTCTTATCCCCCTTACCCTTCTTTCGTTGTTTTTTCTTTCCTTTAGGCTGTTGGGTGGCCTTTGGATTTGTCAATTGCATTGTGTATACATCCGACGTTTTAGTAGGGGAAGCAGCCAAAACAATAGTTTGGTTGGCCACTGTGTGTTGTATAGACAATTGTTTCAATTGCTTCATCAGTTGCTCAGTGGGCTTTGTTTGTGCTGAACCAACAATACCATCAGCATGCGGTCCAACTCTCTGTCTAGTTTTATCAAGTATTGAGCGTGGCGCATATGGAAAGATCTCGTATAATAAATCAGACTGAGAATAGATTAGTTCAAGCTGTTGAGCTCTCATGATGGCGTCTTTTTCGGAAAACACTACAGACGTCGCGACGTATTTGGATAATTGTGGGACCAAAGACTTAAGGAACCACTCGAGCATGAATGCTGGTGGGACTGGAACCTTAATTAAACTCTTTCGACATCTCCATTCTCGGATGTGATCAGAGATATGGTCCGCTTTTGTCTCTGCAAAATTGGCTAGCAATTATGTGCCAGCATCGTATCTCACAGGTAATTGGAAATGGTTTAGGAAATCCATTGCCAATTCACCGAAGGAAGAGTATCTTGAGCGGTTGAGCTCAATGTACCATTTCGCGACACTCCCAATGAGAGTACGTTGAAACAATCACAACTGTACAGAGTCATATTTCAACGAGTTATACAAGCACCAAAGATGGAAGGTGGTCACATGATCTCCTGGATCTTCGTTAGGCTTGGCTTTGAACTTTGGTATGTCCGAAGGAAACTTCGTTGGCATAGGGGGCCAACGCAGATCGTGACAGATAGGGTCATTCAACAACCTTGTTAATTTTGGAAAATGCAAAGTTTCCAGGAAAGGTAGTTTGGGTTGTTGGTGATAATCATGGAAAAAGGGACCTGGAGTTTGACTGGCACCAGGTTTCCAGGAAAAGTTCGGCTGCTAGCCTGGGTTCTAGTAAAAACTATGGCCATGACCAGCATACAGATTCTACGTGTGAGGAGACATCATCAGCTGATTCCAAAAATAGGACGTAGACGACTGGGTGTGCATTACATTCAGAGGACTTTGGGAATGATTGCCCCATGTCGATCCCATGGGGATAGGCATAGTACCTTTTCCAGGTTTCCATTGGTTGTAAAAATAATTTCCCTAGATCGGGATTCCCGACGAGGGAACTGATCCCTACCAAGAATTCCAAGGCCCTGATGTAGAAGAAGTTCTTGCATTTTCTCCCTATCAGGAATAGTACTTTGCATAGGAATATGTTGTTGGTAACTGGGATTGCTCCCAGTTAGGAAAGTAGCTGACAAGAAAGTGTTGTTACCATTCACACCGAACAAATAAAATGGTGTCGAACCTACCGACATATTATGCGAAGGTGGTCCTTGACTCCTTGCTCCAAATAAACTATGGTGTGTAGGTGGCCTGAAAGATTGCTGGTGTGTGCCACCGAGTGAAGGGGACGAAGGAGGTATATGACCTCGCCCATAAGGGAAAGCGTTAAAAGGAGCTGAAGTTCCCCCCATGTGGCCTTGCAGAGGAGCGTTAGAGCTACCTTCCCACAGACCTAAAGTCTGTGAAGTGGAGTAGGAAAGTATAGGACTTGTACCTGAGCTAGGCATCCCATATGAGAACGGAGGGCCTGTCACACTTGGTGTGAAAGGGGTTGTGGCTGTCTCCATAGATAGGATCGGACAACTGTGCGAGGTAGAGGCAGTTGAGACAATGGTGGCTCGGACTGGTGACGGTGGGTTAGGAGGTGGAAACTCTCATGTGGTGACAACCGTAGTGGGAATTGAAGAATTCCCAGAAGGAGTGACAACATTTGTTTCCATTGCTGCATGCGACACTGTCTGGCACTCGTAAGGGTGAATCGGTACGATGATGGGTGCCGAAAGATCAATGGTTGGAGTTTCAGATGGACCAAGAGCTTTCGCTCCAAAGTCTAAAATAGTCGTTTCCTCTGGATGTTGGTCGGGTACAATTTCTTATGACTCGATCGCTTCAAAAGACCCTTGTTTGTCTAGCTTTCACCTTAGTGGTGGCGGAGGTGGCTCCAGTGTAACCGGTGATAGGCCTAGAAGCCTCTATGACCGGTAGAGCTCGTGATCCTCCATTGTGTGAGAAGATCAAAGACACCCTAGGGATTTCTATTCGTTCAAAAAACAACACACACTAAAAAAGTCCCTCCAAGATAAAATAAGCAAACACTAAACTAATTGGAAGAACAGTTACAACAACCAACATTAGAGCAACTTACTGGTGCAAGTGAAAATCGAACACGGAAGCACCCTCTAGGCATACTCTACAAAGCGTGGCCCGATGTCTATCCTAGGTACTGTGGTATACCCTCGCTGTGACCTGTGTATGTCTCTAAAAAGATAGGAAACTAGGTTTCCATTGCGCGAACAGTCACCAGGCGGGTATAGTCGAAAGTCGGGTAGACCACAATGAGCAGGGTATCGAGCCCGAAACCTGTCAAGGGTATCGAAGGCAAGTGGTATGGAAGACAACTGAGGATCTCGAACGGATTCGAGACCCACAAATCTCCGTGGAAAATGAAATCGATGGAATCCCAAGACAAGCCCTTTATATGTGTTCTCCACTACGATTGGTCCAACTTTGGAGGGGTTATCTCCGCTACCTTTCCGCACATGACCTTTTCTTTAGCCCTTGTTTTAGAGGGGGGTCCTGGATAAATTTCACGATACTGGAATTTGACACTCCCTAACTCAGACTCCAATGTTTTATTTTAATGGCCTTGAAGAGTTTCCTCTCCAACCTAATTCAAGGCCCTAACCCTAAATTAGTTGGTTGACCCTACAAACATAAAAAGTCTAATGAATTTTAGATTTAGCGTTAATTTTTATAGCTTGTCTTAAGTTAAAGGTTATGAAAGTGAAACTAGTGATGTTTGAAAGACGAAAACAAAATAAACAGAAAGTTGGAAACAAAATACCTTCACTTAACTCAAATCTTAAACAAGTTTTCAAACTTAAAAATTTTCTAAGATCTTTGAACAACAAACTCAAAGCAGGATTTCACTCGACTACGAGCTACTTATGATCTAAGTAAACCGTCAAGAACTTATGAAACAAAAGACTTTTCCCTGGTTACTAATGCAAAAAAACACTTTTTAACCAAACAAACAAATAATTTTTTTTTTTTGAATGCTCACAAAGCAAAAAGGAAAAATATCAACAAGTCAAAACCAAGAAAACTTCCGGCCTTAGCACATATCGCAAAGAGTCACTTTAAAAATCACACATAAGAAAGTTAAAATTGGACTCTCACACTTGTCTAAAAACCCTATAAAAGAATTTTTTGAGGAGAACTTCTTAATGAAAAAGAAAGCTATTACTGTGATCAAACCTAAGTTACTGACCGCTATGAAAGAGACCCAAAAACCTGAGAGCTATAACTCTTTTCAAAGGAAATGATGACTGCCTCACATTCAACAAAAAATTTCTCCACAAGCACACCGCTAACAGTTCAACAACAAGCATGTGCACGCGAGCTATGTAAAGTCAGAGCGTGTGTACATGCGTGCTGGCCTTATATAGGCCGCGTGTATCTCTGAAACTCTGAGACAAATGAAAGGCCAAGAAATCCATCCCAGGAAGAGACCACTGGTACTGAGAACCAAGATCTTTTGAAGACTTAGACACTTACTTTAACATAAAAAAGAAAAAAATTCAAGGAAAACTTCATAGAACAAACCAATCTGAGGTGAAACCTAATCTATAGACTGCAAACAACAAAGACTAGAAAGAGTTCCAGAAAACCCCTGAGAAGGACTATTTCTAACAGGGGAGAGGATGACTGCCTCTCTAAAAGAAATTTTCTGGAATCATACACGCGACTGACACTTCCTCAGCTAGCGTGTACACGCGGGTTGTGAGAAGGTAGGGCGCGGGTACACACATGGAAACCTTATACAGGCCACGTGTACCTCTGTGGGTCTCAGAAAAGAAAACAAAATGAAGTCAAGCAAAGAAATAGAGATAACTGGTATGGAAGACCAGAATCTCTGTTAGCTCAGACTTTTGCAGGAACTTAAAAATAAGGAATGAAACCAGTTTTTAAAAATACCCAAAAAATATTCCCAGAAACCCTAGAGATCCTCAGTATGGTCGCCAATTCTGTTGTGAGTGGGAAATCCCTCTACGGACTAACACTTAGGGTTTTATCATGCATGCAGAAAAGACCTAAAGATTTCTATGTTCTACCATTATCCCGAACCTAATCCCCATTATTCTTAAGAAAATATGTAGTTAAGAAGATCAAGTGAGCATACCTTATTTCAGGCGTTTAATATTGATCCTTCTTCACGCTTGGTCTCTCTTTGACTATAGCTCTCCTCCCAAGGCTAACTTGCATTCACACAAGATAAACAGAGAACTCCACATGCATTTGATCTATAGATTAATGGGTTAGAGATTTAATCAACATGTATGCAATAAACCATGAAAACCTCATATGGTGGGATGGGAAAAGTACTTCTTTATTATTAACTTCAATAAATCAACTTACAATGATGAAACCGACTACTTCTCCATGAACCTGGTCCTGGGATCCTCTTCAACTGTCCTCCAACTTCTTTTCTCTATACTTCTCTTTGCACAAGGATGGCTAAAGGTTGGGACAAAGGGAATGTGCAATCGGGTATAGTTTCTTTACTATGATTCTCCTCTTCCAAATGGGACTCCTAACCCTTCTTTTATAGGCTAGAAGAAGCTAGGTATTGGGTCAAACTTCCAGCCATGCATGGATGAAAGGTTTAGTTAACTTACCCAAAGCTATATGTTCCGTCAACAACTTTCCTTTTTTCGTACTTTTGTAGGTACACGCGGGCTATCTTGGGTCGGCTAGCATGTACACGCGTGCAGTAATGGAGCAGGGCACCTGGGCCTTTATAAAAGGGGTTTTCAAGAAGAGTTGTTCAACAATGTTTTGGCAAAGAAGGAATCTGAGATGGCTTGATGCCAGGTAAGCATGTCTGGTGCAAATTAGGGTTATAGCAAATACTTGAACACAATCTTTGTAACCATACTGCTTCCTTGCTTACATGAGTGGCTGCCATGTATTCATCTTCTGTAGTTGAGAGTGCCACTACAACTTGTCTTTTTCTCATCCAACTGATTTATCCTCCAAATAGGATAAACACATACCCACTTGTAGATCTTCTGCGATCCAGATCTCCAACCTAGTTTGCATCAACAAATCCATGTATGTCTACAACTCTATCCAATCCTGGTCTTCCTTGGTAGCACAATCCATAATTGGTAGTGCCACAAAGATACCTGAAGACCCTCTTTACTGCTGTCCAATGCTCCTTCCCTTGTTTTGACATATACCTGCTCAAAACTCCCACTGCATGTGCAATGTCCAGTCTAGTACAGACCATTGCATACATCAAACTACCAACTGCATTGGCATACAAAACAGGGGACATGTCCTTCTCTTCTTCTTGTGTCTTGGAACACTGATCTGCAGATAACTTTACACCTATATGAACAGAAACCTTGACTGATTTACTTCCATTCATATTAAACCTCTGCAATATCGTCTCAACATATTTTCTTTGATTCAACTAGAGTTTCCTGTTTGCACGATCTCTTTTAATCTCCATTCCCAGAATGAGGTTAGCAACACTGAGGTCCTTCATATCAAATTTGGAGGATAGCTGCGATTTCACCTCCTTGATAACATCCATGTTATTTCCTACCAACAACATGTCATCAACATACAACACTACATAAATGAAGTGATTACCAACCCGCTTGGAATATACACAGTGACCAACCCTGCTTCTTACAAATCCCAATCCAAGGATGTATGTGTCAAACTTTTGGTAGCATATCCTAGGTGATTGCTTCAAACCATATAGTGACTTCTTTAGCTTGCATACCAACTCTTTCTTTTCGTTCACTACAAAGCCTTCTGGCTGCTTCATGTAGATTTCTTCTTCCAGATCCCCATGTAGGAATGTTGTCTTCACATCCATCTATTCCACTTCAAGATCAAAAGAAACAACAATAGATAAAAGAAATCTAATAGAAGTTAACTTAGCAACAGGAGAAAAATTCTCACCAAAGTCAATTCCCTCTTCCTGGGAATAACCTTTTTCTATTAACTGAGCTTTGTATTTCTCCACTTTACCTTGTGCATTAAAATTATTCTTAAACAACCATTTGCTACCAACATATTTTCGTCCAACTGACATCTCAACTATATCCCATGCCTAATTCTTATCCAAGACATCCGTTTCTTCAACCATGGCCTTCTTCCAGAGTTTACTATCCTCTGAATTCACTGCTTCCCTAACAGTTCTGGGATCATCATCAATAATAGATAAAGTAAAATTGGAACAAAAATCAGTTGGACTATACCTTTCTAGTTTCCTTTTATCTCTCACTGATCTCCTCAATACTGGGGTATGAGGTACTTCTTCTTCTTCTTCTTCTTCTTCTGCTTCCTCTTCTTCAAATGATTCAGATTTTTCATCATCCAACTCAGCCTCTATTTTCTCAGGTTCGTCTTGCGTTGGTAAGAATTCCTGCTTGGACACATCTTTTACCTCTCTGAAAACAACATCTAGACTGTAAACAGTTTTCTTGGTTTATGGGTTCCAAAGCTTATAACCTTTCACACCATCTTTATAACCAATAAAGATACACTTTTCAACCTTTTTATCGAGCTTACTTCTATTTTCCTTTGGAACATGTACATAAACATCACAACCAAACACTCTAAGATGTTGAAGAGAGGGTTTCTTTCCAGACCATACCTCGTGTGGAGTTTTATCATCCAACGCTGATGAAGGTGATCGATTGACCAGGTAACATGATGTACCCACTACCACTGCCCAAAATTCTTGTCCTAACCTGGCACCGCTGAGCGTGCTCCTTGATTTTTCCATCAGTGTCCTGTTCATCCTTTCTGCAACTCCATTCTGCTGAGGAGTGTATGGAGTAGTCTTTTTCCTTGCCATACCACACTTCTTACAGAATTCTTCGAATTCATTTCCGCAAAATTCTCCACCATTATCTGTTCTCAATACCTTTATGTTCTTCTCTGTCTGATTTTCTACCAGAGACTTAAACTCTTTAAATTTATTAAATACCTCATATTTCTTTCTAAGAAAATAAATCCATGTGTTCCTTGAAAAATCATCTATGAATGAAACATAATACACATATTTACCTAGGGAT
>JZKD02S1798641.1:166818-190215 GCA_000966675.3 Picea glauca
CAATGTTCACAGAAATCAAAATCCAGAGTGTAATTAGACATACCTTCAACCATACCTTTACCGTGTAGTGTTCGAAGGCCCTTTTCTCCAATATGCCCCAGTCTTTGATGCCACATCATGGTCTTCTTTTCAGGGACAATATTAGTCTTGTCTTCTTTATTTCTCTGTTCAGAGACAACAAAACTGTTACACCCATTATTATAAGTGCTTCCTAGCAATTTGTACATATTTTCACACCGAACTCCCCTCATCAACACCACTGCTCCTCATACCATCTTGCAAGTGTTCTTTCCAAATACAATATCCACTCCTGCATCATCCATCTTGCTTACTGATATTAGGCTCCTGGCTAGTTTTGGAATCTGCAAGTTGACTTACCAGAGTATTAAAGGCATTTAGATGTTCTATCACAGAATCTTCGTCTTCCATCCTAAGATGATACAACTTATTTCGAAGAAACAACTTGTTTACTAGGAAAACACCCGGCACACACGACACAAACAAGGCACTAGTATGAGGGATCATAAGACGCAGTTGTCATATCTGACGTGCCCACACACACACATGCAAAGAATATTACACATACCCAACAATATCCACTCCTTTAGAAGCTAAAGAGATAAAAGAGTCAATATTACCATTACATAAATGCAATGTACCTACCTTCTCTCCTTTTTCTATAACCAATGATCCTTTGGTGACCTTCCACACCTTATCTTTAAATATGGATATACAACCTTCAGTTTCCAACTACCTTGTTGAAATTAGATTTTTAGATCTGGAACATGTCTTACCTCTTTCAACAACCACTCATTTCCATTCCTTTTCTTTATTTTTACCTTTCCCATTCCAACAATTTTTCATGGTGCATCATCACCCAAATGAACCTGTCCAAAATCACCTTGAACATAATCTAGAAAATGTTTCTTATGGGGTGTGGCATGAAATGAAGCCCCTAAATATGCTACCTAAGACTCATAAATATTATCTATAGAAAGAATCAAAGCATCTTGTAACACATCACCTGAGACATTTACTTCTTGATTTTTCTCCTGCTGTCCATCTCTTTGTTTCTTTAGAACTCTGCAGTCTTTCTTAAAATTTCCTTTCTTCCCACAATTCCAAAAATCTATCTCTCCCAGTCTGGAATTGGATCTGCCCTTCATAGAATTGCCATGATTCCTTGATCCCTTTCCTCTATCCTTTTTTCTTCCCATGTTCTCCATGTTTAACACATTGCTTGATGTCTCACCTATGCTTTTCTATCACATTTCCTTGCTAGGGATAGCACCAACAACATCATAAAATTTTAAAGTGTTTAAACTAGAGACATAGTTAATTACATCCATGACCATAGTTAATTACATCCATGACCAAGCTGTTCCATCTTTCTAGAAATGAGCACAATATTAGAAGAACCTTGAACTCATCATCAAAGTCCACTTTTACATAACTTAGCTGATAAGTAACCATTTAAATTCATTTAAATGATTTGCAATAGACCCACCTTATGACATCTTCATATTAAATAATATCTTCATTAAAAATACCTTATTGGACGCTGAGGGTTTTTGATACAGTTTATCCAATGCATCCATCAACTCCTTCGTTGTCTTTTCTTTTTAAATATTGAAAGCGATGGACACTTCCAGACTCAACCATATCTTTCCTACTACCTTTCTATCAAGACCCTCCCATTCTTCATCCTTCATGGTCGTCGACTTCTTTGCTATTCCACCCAATGGTAGGAATAGATCCTTCTAATATAAATAATATTCCATTTTCATTTTACATAACTGGTAGTTTTTTCCATTAAATTTCTTGACCCTAAACTTTCCATTTTCCTCCATTGCTCCCACTCAAACCAAGAACCCTCTTTTCCTGTGAGTTACCTTTTGCTCTGATACCAGTTGTTAGAAAAACAGGATCACGAAGAAATAAAATAAGACAAATGTGAAAATAAAACACAGAAGATACACAATACAATAGAGACACAAATATACGTGGTTCACCTAGTGTGGGCTACGTCCACCGGAGAAATTGCCAAGTCCTTCCTTTTTATTATCCAAAAAATGAAGGGATACAACCTACAACACACCCAATGTAACTTCCTCTTATTTCTCTCACAATCTCCTCTCTCAGAATACAACATTCTTAATGATACATAGCCACAATACAATTCCCTCATAAAAGAGGGTTTCCTTCTAGGGAAAAAAACCCTAACATAACTTATAACGTCAGATTTGTGAACTTATAATGAACGGTCCATATGAAATTACAATATACATTTACAAGGCAATTTTTCCTTTGGGGGATTTGCCACCGAACCCCTGTCGGGGGCCCACTTTCCCTTGGACCCTGCAGGGGGGCAAACCCCCCCCCCTGGAACCCCCCATGCATGACTATACAATCTTTATGGGGTATAAAAACTGCTGAAAACAAAGACCTACGAAATAGGAAGATAATCAAGCTCCACAACCAACAATCTAATTGTTAGAAAAACAATATCATTGAGCAATAAAATAAGACAAATGTGGAAATAAAACACAAAACATACGCAATACAATAGAGACACAGATATATGTGGTTCACCCAGTTGTGTGGGATACATCCAATAGAGAAATTACTAGGTCCTTTCTTTTTATTATCCAACAAATGAAGGGATACGACCTACAACACACCCGTTGTAACTTCCTCTTCTTTCTCTCACAATCTCCTCTCTTAGAACACATAGCCGTAATACAATTCCCTCATAAAAGAGGCTTTACTTCTAGGGAAAAAACCCTAGCATAACTTCTACCATCAGATCTGTGACCTTATAATGAACGATCCATATTTACTATGAAATTACAAGATACATTTACAAGGAAATTTTTCCTTCGGGAGCTTCATCCCTGAACCCCTACCGGGGGCCCATTTACCCCCAGACCCCGCAGAGGGAAAATCGCCCCCTGCAACTTCCCCACATGGAGGAGTGTACAATATTACGGGGTGTAAAATCTCCATGGGGTATAAACATGGTTGAAAACAAAGACCTATGAAACAAGAAGATAATCAGGCTCCACAACCAACACAAAGAAGTTTAGGCTATTTTACCCAATTTATCCTTCCATGCTACATGTTCCTTATTTATCTTCCTGCGTATTTTCAGGTACCCATATCCAAAATATGAATCCAGCATTGGCTTCTATGGGTCATAATATTTCCATCAACTTCTCCTATGCCCAAAATAGACCTATCAACATGGAGTTATTCCCTCTGGAAGTAAAATTGGTGGAAAAATTTGAGCCTCACCATTTTGGCTATAAATTTCTCATACAAGCTCCGTTTTGTGAACCATTTAACTCATTTGATAACTCTCTCTGATTTATTTTATTTGATCTGCAAATACAAAGTGTTCCTTGCTACACTCTGTTCTTGTAGGTTTTGATTGGCTAAAAACATCGTTTAGGGCCTTAAAAATGCCCCACAAGTTAATGACCTTCAAAAACCACAACAATTCGCATAAAACTAATTGTTTACCACTATAAAAATGCTCTAAATATCAACTGTTGATCTCAAATCAGGAGAAAAAAAATCATTGATATGACTATCCACCATCGGTGATTGACACTTTCCTTTAGACACACACAACTCCTTCCCCAATCTACTGACCCGATCATCAACCATTGTCCCAACTCCCCAACGATCGATTTACACCCAACTCTAAATCAGTCGATTCGAGTGTTGGTCGTTGGAGATATTCATTGATGAATGAAACTCCTCTCTGATTTTTCCAATGCCTCACCATCGTCTCATTGACGATCGACGATCCCTGAAGACTTTCAAATACACTTTCCCAAATCAGTCGACCTAACCATCGGCCATCGACCACTTCTATTGGATGACGTGGAAACTACTGACTTGGAATGACACATCATCTTGAGATGTCAACTTGGGTGACATGGAATGAAACATGGATACTGAATTGGTATGACACGTGGATGATGACACCCTCATCCACTTTCCCCCATCGACCATCGAACAACCCAAACAGTTTTCCGAATCGGCCGATGCATAACCATCGACATGTCATTCATCGACAAATTCTCGTTTGATTCAAAACACTTCCTCAAATCGACCGATGCTCAACCACTTACCCATCGACTATTGAAGATTTCCATCGGAAATTGAAAAAACTTCGATGGATTTGGCCAACCTTCGAATGTCGACCATCGACGGTTAGATATTTTTTATGGCCGAACCAAACTCTTTTCCCAACTTGCCAATTTGACCATCGACAAAATCTGTTGGCGAGCTTCATTACTTAGAAAACTTTTGAACAAAATTCCGATTGATCTAGATCATCAATCTACCAGTCTAAAATGATCGTGGTCATTGATCGTATCAACTTCACTCAATTTTTTTGACTCCCATCCATCGACCGTTGACCATCAACATTCTCTCTTGGAGAATTTCCAACACTTTACCAAACTCGTCGATCTAACCATTGACCGTTGGAAGATTCTATTTCCAAGCCTCACACTTAGAAAATTTTGAAAAAAACCTAGGTGAATCTAGGTTGTTGATCTCATCGATTTCACAACCCTTAAAATGAATCCTGGCTGTTGATTTACCCAACCCTTCAAATGACCAAAACCATATGATTTTTTAAAATTATCAAGGAAAATCTCGACTATTGATCTTGATATCAAAAGTGATCTCGGTGGTCGATTCACCAAACTTCATGCAACTCTATAGACAACCATTAAAACTTGGATTTCGACCATTCTAGTTCGTATTTCAATTTTAAACTGTATTGCTTGGCTCCATGGAACCTCGTAAATAGTTCAGAGTCATTTAAGCCTTGATCTCACTCACAAAATTGGGGATTCCTCTCCGTTCTTCTCTGTTTTCCCCCAACCCGTCATAGACAAAATATGCAACACTGAATTTCATCGATTCATTCTGGTTTGAGCCCATCCAAGCCTAGTGTTTGAACTAGACACTCTAATACCATAATTTAATGTCCCCCAACCCAACCGAGGGACATTACGGTGCAAAACACTCTTAAAAATAAAATTTCTGTTAACTAATTAGTTCATTCACAGTTAACTAATTTCTTTTAGCTTTCAGCTAATTAAAACATATTTAGCTATTGTCTACAACCATAAAATAAAAGAATCTAAAACATGCTAATAATCATTATGAAATGCAGCTAAATAGCCCATTACAACAACATATAAACCATTCTCATTTACAAAGAATTCAGGCATAATAATAACACGTGTAAATAACTCAACAACAAGATAAAACACTTATCTTTAAAAAAGAGTTGTGCAACCATCTTCTTGGGATGGACGTTCCACCCAACCATAGACTGATTGTTCCAAATCTCAATAGTCATTCACCCCTGAACTGAGGCTAGTAATCCATAAAAGAGGGTGGTCTCTCACAGTCCACTCACAACTCATAAAAACAACAACCCATTGATATCTCCCTACAACTATCCCTATTTTCCACCAACTCTCTTCCTCTTGACGTGTCCAACCCAAGGAATGTACCCCTTCATTGATATTATTCCCTCAGGTGTCCCATTCATTTATCGGGGTCTCTCTAGCACAGGTAATCGTGAATCTCTCAGCTGGGAAATCAAGGGAACTTGCTGCTAGGAAAAATACCAACAAACCAACATCAACCACTTGTTGTTATAGTGAAACTCACCCGGGAGTCCACTCTTCAGGCATGACAACATGGTTCTTTAGTTTCCACCTCCAAATATGCTCCAATATGCTCGAGCTTGATATATAATTCTCCCTCCATGGATACACTGGCTCCAAGCTCTCTTTCCTGCTCCCTACTTGCTCTCCATGCACAAAAACTCAATGTGTAAAACTATTGTCCCCCAACCCATACTGATTTCCTCTCATTGGCTTGCCTTTCTTGACTCACACTCTTCCCCAAGATGATTTTACTCAACCCCCATATGCCCAATAACTTTGGGATTTGACCAATCACACCCACCCTCTTACATGCATTCAATGATTGGCTTTTGGAACACTCAATCATAAATTGGAAGGTTCATATACAAATAACAAATTTGGGAAAATGGGTTGGATTATTTTACATGGGTAATTCCCCCCTTGGACCCCTCTTGGACATTATCCTAGACACTCCCCTCTCTTGTGGATTAATTCAGCCCCCATCTCTTGTCCATTTCCCCTTAGCAGCTTCCATCACATTTTATTATTAAAACATATAAATACAATTCACATATTACACCGCTTTGGCCGTAGTCACACATTATATCTACATAACCATTAATTAAACTGGGGATTATAGTGGGGATGTTACAAATATGTTATTGTATATATTATATATTATTGCAGATATACAAGGTGTATATACAATGAAACAAATCATAAGGGGTGGTTATCCCTCGATCAAATCTTGATTAAAACTTTCTCTAACTTCTCTTCAACCCATCCTATCATGAAGATTACTAGGTGCTTGCACGAAGTTGATGGTTGAGCAAGTGGAAATGGAGTGCATAAGAACACACACACATAGGAACATGTGTGTTTTCTTAGAAACACGCACTCATTCCTAATCTTATAGCCTCGTTGCTCCTCGAACTGCCATTCATGCTTCTCAACTTACATTTTTTAGGAACATGCACGTGCTAAAGTGAATACATGTTCCTAGAAGGGTGTGTGTATTATTAAAAGTGCACGCATGTTCCTAATAACATGTATGCATTTTTATCACTAAATGTTTTTTCCCGATGTATCCTCTTCACCTCCAAGTGGGGATATCAATGACATTAGATAATTTGAGCATTAAGTATGGGTACTAGGGTCCTTGACATGGTAAGGGAAGGAAACTTGGGGATTAGGCCATAAAGGTTGTTTCTAAGTATCAAGGTCCCTGGACCACCACACTTGACATCACGAGGGAATCCTTGTCTTCCAAGTAGGGATATGTGTGTCGTTTCAATATTTTATGCACTAGATATGAGTCTTTAGGCCCTTGATATGGTCATGGGAGAAAATGTGGAGATTGGACCCTAAAGTAATATTTTTGGAGCACATAGCTATGAAAAACACCTCGAACCACCACATAATACCTCTCAAGGTTATCCCTTCCTTTTAGTAGGGATATGGGTGCCATTAGAGGATTTGTGATACTAGATACATGATTCTTTGAGCCCTAGACATCTTTGAAGGAGGAAACCTAGGTCTTACACCATAAAATAATCTTCTAGGAATCAAGGTCGAAGAATGACACCTTGATTCACTACACATGACCTCGTAAGCATATCCTTATTTTCCAAGTGGGGATATTGAAAATATTAATAATTTTTTAGAACTAGGTATGGGCCTCGGTGTCTCAGATATGGTTAGGGGGGGGAAACCCAAGTCTTAGGCCATAAATGAAGGTTATAGGAGTTAATCCACAGCAAAAATGAATGACCTCCAAAGGGGATATTTGGCCTCCAAGTTGAGTTATGTGCACCATTACAATTTTCGAGCACACATTATGGGTCAAGGGTTCCTCAAAATGGTTGCAAGAAGAAACCTATGCTTTAGAACTTTACAAAAGATTTCATGCATCTAGGGCCAGGAACAACACCTTGAGCCCACATGCATGACCTCCCAAGCATATCATTTTCCTCTTAGTGGTCATATTGATACCATTAGGGTTTTTGTGGTATAAATCTGAATATTTGGATCAATATCAAGTGATGAAACTTTCTCTGTAGGACTAAAAAGTGGCTTCCAGGGCTCAAGAGACATCATTGAGTCCTCAAACCACCACAAATGATCTCCATGTGGTATATTTTTCATTCAAGCTACAATATGGACACCACTAGAAGGTTTTGACCACCAAGTCTAGGCTGTGGGGAAATATGTTGACAAAGTGTCCTCAAACACGTAATTTTATTAATAAGGAAAAAGTGATTACAATATGAAATTCATAATCTACTCCTTAACTTTACTTGAAGAAGGAGCTAGTTTATATATCTTATCTCTAAACTAAAAACTAGGAGAACAACCAATCACATAATCACATGAATATGATAGGTGTCCTTTACATAGAAGCTAGGTGTCCTTATCCTAACAAGCTAGAATAAATTAATTTCTAAAACCATTATACTAGAAAATACTTAGACTATAGAAATTTAGGATTATGAGGCTAACAATCCCCCCTTTAATCCATAATTTCATTTTTACAAAGACCAAGTTCATCTCTGAACTTAGTGAACTTTATTCTACCAAGAGGTTTGGTAAAAATATCTGAAGTTTGATCTTCAGATGGACATAACTGAGGCTTGATGATGTATTTTATGATGAGCGATCTGATGAAGTGGTACTTGGTGTCGACATGTTTAGTCTTTGAGTGAAATACCGGATTCTTGGCCATCTTTACTGCTGAATGACTGTCGATCAATACAGTAGTTGGTGATTTTTGAGTTTCACCAATATCCTATAACATTATATGTATCCATACAATCTCACATGTTGCTTCCCAAGCTGATATGTACTCTGCCTCTGCTGAAGAATTGGCAATTGTTGTCTGCTTTTTACAATTCCAAGATACTGCTACTGAACCCATATTCATTAAATAACCCGAAGTGGATGTTCTATCATCAATGTCACCTACAAAATCAACATTTGAATATCTAACAAGTGTAAAATTTTTGTTCCTTTTGTAGAGAAGACCAAAGTCTTTTGTACCTTGAATGTATCTTAGTACTCTTTTTGCTTAATTCCAGTGACTTTCCCTTGGTTCCTGCATAAACCTTGAAAGTATACTGACTGAATATGACAAATCTGGTCGAGTATTTGTCAAACAAATGAGACTTCCAACCAATTGCCTGTACTTTGTACTGTTTACCAATTCCCCCCCTTCAAATTTTGAAAGTTTCAATTTCTGCTGCATGGGGGTAAGAGAAGGTTTACAATCTTCCATACCAAATTTCTTTAAAAATTCAGTGGTGTACTTAGTTTGACTAAGGAATATTTGGTTAGGATGTTGAGAAACTTCAACTCCAAGATAATAATAGAGTGTTCCTAAATCAGTCATTTTGAACCCTTCTTTAAGCTCTTCCTTAACCTGTTTGATGTGAGCTTCATTATTTCTTGTTATTATTAAGTCATCAACATAGAGTACAAGTATCACCATGTGCTTATCTTGCATTCGAAAATACAATGTATCATCTGAGTCACTTCACTGAAAACCCACCTTTTGTAGGTACTCATCCATTTTTGCATACCAAGCTCGAGGAGCTTGTTTCAAACCATATAAAGCCTTCACAAGTTTGCAAACTTTATGTTCTTTTTATTTTTCTTCAAAACCTTGTGGTTGAGTCATGAAAATATCTTCCTTTAGATCACCATTTAGGAAGGCACTTTTGACATCCATTTGATGTAATTTCCAACCATTATGTGCAGCCAAATTGATAACCATTCTAATAGTGTTCCATTTAGCTGTGGGTGCAAAAGTTTCTTCATAATCAATTCCTTCCCGTTGAGCAAAACCTTTTGCAACAAGTCTTGCTTTGTACTTGTCAATTTTACCATTGGGCTAGTACTTTACTCGATAAACCCATTTACAACCGATAGGATTAACATCTTATGGACAATCAACTAAGTTCTAAGTCCCATTTGAAAGTACTGAATCATATTCATTAATCATTGCTTCCTACCATTCTTTATGTTCAACTGCTTTAGAAAAAGAAGTAGGTTCAATGGAAGCATGAGAAAAATTAGCTTTTTCTCTTGAAGATCCCCTAGTTCTTGTTTTGTTCATTTCATCTGAATGAACATCTTTGAGAATTTGTTCGGCCCACTTTGGCTTCTTATGTTGAGGGGATTGAGGATCTGAATCACCATTATTGTTGAAAAGAGGGTTTTCAAAAAATGAGGATCTTCTTTCATCTGAAATATCTGAGGTTGGAGAAGATACTTTTGAAGATTTAGTATCAGAAGAATCTTTTGTCGATTAATTATTAGATGAACCAGAAGAAATTTTTGATAAAGAGATGTCTTCTGGAGTAACCAAGTCTTTTTCAAACCAAAATGCTTTCTTTGATTTGTTGAATTTACCTTTACCCTTAGTGTTTTTCTTGTCTAAACAACTAAGGAGATGGTTGGTCTCATATAAAATATTACTTTTAGTTTCATCAAAAATTACATCTCTACTGACAATGAATTTTCCTTCTGAAAGCAATCTATACCCTTTCTTTTCATCAGAGTATCCAATGAAGGTACATTTCATAATTCAATTTTCTAATTTAGTCCTCTTTTCCTTAGGAACTAAAGAATAACATGCTGAGCCAAAAACCCTAATATGTTACCTTGGGATTAAAACCGTACCAAGCTTCATAAGGTGTTTGTCCATCTAAAGTTGATGTAGGTGATTGATTTTTGAGATAAACTGCAGTATAGACTGCTTCAGCCCAATATTTTGTGCTCAACCCTTTAAACTGCATCATAGATCTTGCCATGCCCATGAAAGTCCTGTTCATCCTTTCAGTAACTCCATTCTGCCATGGAGTATAGGAATTTGTTAGTTGCCTCTTAATTCCATTGTTTCGACAATAATCATTGAATTCATTTGTTGGCCCTTGACCAAGTTTTGAGGAACACTTGGTCATATTTGACCATTTTTGGGAATTCGACATCCTGTTGAAGATGGAGCGCCAGAAGAAGCAGAGATCATGGGATATCGACCCACTTTCGGGCCCCTTTTTGGGTTTTGGGACAATGTAATGGGAAAGGGATGTCAGCCCGTGGGTTCACCCACACTTAAGCCCACTTTTGTATGTATAAATAGATGTCTAGGCGAAGTAAGTAGGGGATGATAGCCTATCTATGTGATGTAAGCTAATTTCTAGTAGTGCTCTGTGCATGAGTGTAGAAGGGTTATAGAGCTAAGTGCAAGTTATTATAGAGATTATATAAGGCTTTGTGCTACAACACAAGGAAAAAGGATCTGGCGAGCTGCGCATATCTTCTATCCTGTGCGCAGAAGGGTTTTTGATGACTGCGTGTTGTAACTGATTGAAGACATTAATAAATAAGAAGATTTGGTGGATGTAGCTCCAGGGTGGGGGTGAACCACGTACATGTTGTGTTTCTTTGCTTTGTGCGATGCATCGATGTGTTTCTATGTGATGCATGTTAGATAGATCTGATGTTGCTTTGTGCCTAATCATGTGAATGAATGCTAGATCTGACCTATATGGATGTGATTAGTGCTTGAATCTTCTAGATCTAATATGTTCATGTTATGTTAAGTGTTATTAGATGATGGATCTGGTTGCATATTGCGATACTCTATAATTAGGGTACATCTGTGCTGTTACTAAGAACTGAATATTGATGAAGGTTAATTTCTAAGTTCTCTGTTAAGCGTTAGAATCACAGATCTATGTCCTAGCTAAGGTTGCAGACATCTGAGTCCTGCAACCACCCCTTCCTCTACCTCGGGTGAGACTTCATATACTTCGCAGGTGTTGCTGAAAGGGCCGGTAGTTAGGGTTTTGTTGGTGTGTTTTTGTAGCATTGAACCTTGGGTCTTCCCATGTGCCAACAAATGGTTCCATTGCCAGGACTTGAAACTGTGATTTCTGGGAACTAAGAAAGAAGAATCTTGGTGCAAAGATTCATCCTGAAAGTTGGAAGATCTGTGTGTGGAACTGTTCCCTAGTGCACAATAATCTAGTTGATCTGATAAGCTTTGTGCTAAGAAAAGGAAGGACAGATATAAAGAAAAGAAGTCAGATATAAACGCTTTGTGCTCTAAGAAAGGTTAAAGTGGAATTTTCATAAGAAAAGAGGTCAAATCTACAGAAAGAGGTAAGATCTGTAAGCTCTGTGCTCTGATAGAGGTAAGAACAACTAAAAGTTTTTAGATCTGGAAGCTTTATGCTCTGTAAAAGTAAGATAAGTGAATTTGTTTTTGTTTCTAAAGTATGGATCTAAGTATGCTTGATAGAGTCTGTCCTAGCTTGAAAACTAGAGCATTGTTAGATTAAAGAAGGTTTGATATGAATAGATCCGGTAAGAATAATGATAAATATGTTATACCTATGTATAGAAAGAATGTTTGGACTAACTAATGGATGCAGGATCCTATAAAGAATTTTTTGCAGGCTAGCTACCATGATTCTAGTGCACAGTACATAAGAGGATGGGGATCATTCAAAAGAAAGAGAGGATTAACCCTATGCTATAGTTGCAGAAAACCAGGCCATCTAGCTAAGGAATGCCCAGGTGGAAAACCTAGTTGTCTCTGTTGCAAAGTTTTGGACCATGAAGTGTTGGATTTCCCTAGAATGATTGCTAAGCTAGAAAGAATGAATCTCAATGAAGAAAACCCTAAGACATCTCTAGAAATAGCTGAATCTCAGAAGGAATCAGAGAAAGTATTGATACAGATGAAAGAAACCCTGAAAGAACATAAATATGTCCAATTACCAGAGATCTTCAAAGAAAAGGAACAAGTTGAAGAAAGACTAGGGGAATTCGACATTGACTGTATTATTGACGAAGAAACAAAAGTGAACATCATGCCAGAAAGAACTTGAGAAGTTATAGGGAAGCCCACCATGATTCCTTCACTGGGAGGAATAGGACTATTCAGAGGAAAACTGATAATGTTATTTGGAAAACTCACTCAGATACCTATAATAGTCAATGGGACTTCGAATGAAGAAGATTTTGAGATTATTAAGTTTATTGAGGACAACACCCCATTTGCTATGTTACTTGGAAAACCTTGGATTAAGAGAGATGAAGCCACAGAGGAAGAAGAAGAAAAAGTTTTAGAACAATAGAGACAAGAGTTAACAGATTTCATGACCAAAAGGATTGCGCAGTTGATTGAAGAACAAGAGAATAGATCGAAGCCACTTATTGTTAGAGGCCCATATGTCGAAGCTGAAAGAATGTCAGAAGGCTCACAGAAGCCCGAAGCACATGTTCCATAAAAAGAAGAATTATTACCCTTGGGTATTAGGAGTGAATCTCAACAACGCGAAGTACTTATGTTCAAGGAAAATAAGAATCAAAATGGAAAGAGAATCCCCGATATGAAGCTCACTGGAAAAATGGATAGGACACTACATAAAAAGAGAGCTAAGATCGACAGACTACATAATATTTTAGAGGGGACCTTGCAGAATGGGAAACTCGTAAAAATTGAACTTCGTCGAGATATCAAACCAGTGACATAGGCCACTTCACCGAGGCAAAGCAATATATCCATTGGAAGCTGATATAATCATTTGACTGCCACTCCGAACGGGTCGAAAATCATTGATGATTCACCATTAGACCATCAGACCGCACCATAAACAGACAGAACATGAGTTAATTATGCCTCATACCCCTTGCAAGCAGATCATTGCTAACTTTCTTACTTAGTCCGCCACACCACGCCTCGAGAATACCTTTTTCTAACTAAGAACTTGAACCCACAGCCTAAGATTATTTTGCACTCTGATCATCGCCTTGTTCTCGTACCCTCCACTATTGTTTCTAAATCCAGTTCACACCCGATCTAATCGACCCTGAGCTTGTACGTCGGATGAGCTCAACACAGTAGAGAAAGAAGTTGAAGACATTCTGATTGACTTAATGGCTGAGAGAGTCATGTCAGAAAGAAGGATGTCTGCAGGTGTGCAAGCATCATCAATAGGAGGAATCCAAGCTTCTCCCTCAACTGCTCGCGGAGCAGGACCTTCCTGAACCACAACAGAGACAAGAACAAAGCACAAAGACGACATTGTGAACGCCAAGATTATTCCACACATTCTGCCAAATTACATACCACCTCTGAGTAGTGGGATTAACCAAAACAATGTACCTAGAGACTTCAAGTATACTTTGATCACCACGTACCTTACGAAAGGAGTGTGCGCAGTTCGAATTGATCAAGACAAGCTCGCAACGTTGAAGTTTAGTGACTTCAACCTTGGAGACATGAAAGTCTAGAGTATTTTTTCCCCGCACAAGTATCTAACGAAGACGAAGGGAAAGAACTTGAAGATCGTTCCACAGTATTGGACCCAGAACCTCTCGCAGTCTACATTGCTGAATTTTATGAAGATCTCGCACTTTGGCATACACTAGGAGGTGAATGCGTGCATAAATTTGCTTCTATATTGCTATCACGGAGGATACCTATGGCTAAATCGATGCATCACTGTGGATCCTACCCTGATCAATCAGATCACAGGGTTTAGCATGCAAGGCCCTGACCCACAAGAGTTCTACCCTGGAAAGACCTCCAACCGAGCATTAGCGCAGAAAATTAAGGAAACCTATGGCGATGTCGAGAAGGAAAAGCGAGGCTCCAAGGTAGCCTCTATCCAGAGTGGTGTAGTGAACCTTGCCTATTAGCTGATTGCGGACAATTTATTTCGTAAGAATATACCAACTCAAGTGACCAGATTCGTGGTCGAACTCCCAGGGAAGTGCGCAGAGGGATTATAGATGAACTCAGCGTAGTACCTTGTCAACCAACTAGAGATTGATTATAGAGAAGCGCAATATGAAGGGTACGAATTCCATTTTAGTTGGATTCTTATATTGATCACTTTCATTGCCTAGGAGCTACAAGAAGGCGCCACTTTCCCGGATATAGAACCCTTCGAACCACTGAACGCGAAGTTCTGTACACTGTGGTATTCCAACGACATGAGCAAATAATGGAAGTGAAATGTCGTCTTCCATGCCTACTACAACCAGTTAAAGATTGAAATCCAGTCTACAACGAGCATCACCCCAAACACACTTTATAGGTTTATACCCTTGATGAATTTCGACATGAACCGCCACTTCACCTACATTACAACGCGCGCTGATGAGCATAAAAAAAAACTCTAGTCATATTACAAATTGACAGAAGATGACTTGGAGGAGATTACCAAGGAATGGTCGGCATCCCTCCTTGTTCCAGTGGACCCCATAGAGATGTCCAATGTGGATATCCATGACACTATGCTGGACACATCGGGACCAAGTAAAACGAAGAAAAATGATGAAGTGCATGATGTCCATAACACATCGGTGGAGACATCCTCGACCTCACCTGAGCAGGGAGACGATGGTGGAGAACTAGGTGGTTTGGAAGTCGAGAGAAACAAAGGTGAAGCTACTCCGCCTAGAGACGAAGAGGATCCAACCAATAAAACAAAGGTTACCCCGCCAAAGCCTTTGTCCCGAAAGAAATTCAGAGCCACTAGGGCCACGTTTAAGACTACCCTCACCTCAAACGATTTCGACTTCTTAGTCGCTGCATTGAATGATGCTTCATTGGAGATCACGGAAAAGAAAGAAGCGAAGAAGGAGGAGGTATTCATCTGAATCAAGGGAAAACTTTGAGAAGTGCAACAGGCACTACAATCTAGCCACACAGTTTCTATTCCACCCTCGACAAGTGGAACAGAAGAACCAGGAGATGAGCCAACCCAACTGCACTAGATTGCCAATAAAGTTGAATCTCTCCTTCGACGAGCTCAAGAAGAGATAGTACAAGCTACCCAAGCTTTGGTACAGGCACAAAAAGATATGCTAGAACAACACAGTAATGCAGAATAGGAAAAACTATCTCTTCAAGAAAAGTGGGAGAAAGAGAAAGTAGCTCTACAGCAAGACAGGGAACAATTTCTCCCAGAGAAACTCGAAGTACAGGAATGGGTTCATATATCACTTCGCTCTGTGACACTCCTTGAAGTCCAGATAGAAGAACGAGTTCCACAATAGGTGGCACAACTGGAAGGAGTGATCCAACAACTTCAGCAACGCATCGCAGACCTGGAACTTCGCACTGTGCCTGAGACACCTTAAGAAATAAGAGACCTAAGAGAGGCCACTTCCCGAAGCACAGTTGACCGAATAAAATCCTTTATCTTGGAATACAATCAGTTGAGCTCTAGAAGCACCCGAACATATGAAAGCCTCACAAAAAGTCTAGAATTACAAGCGTTAGAGTCACAGCTCCAAAACGCACAACAATAGGTAGACACATTACAAGAATAGCTAAAGGCCTTGTCACCGGTTGAGAGAATGAAGAGGTTTCTAGAGAAACGCATGACCCAACATCAAGTATGAACACTCCAGAGTAAAGTAATGGAAGTCTCTCAATGACTTCAACTAGTGCAAGAAAAGGTATGTCAACTATTCACTGAACTTGAAAGCCAAGGAGTAGAAATTGAACAGGTTATGAGTACAGTAGAAAAATGCCTCAAAGGACCAGACAATGATACACTTATTTAGGAGTTCACTGAGTAAGAAGTAGTATCACTGCAGCAGATCAAAGCATCTCGATCCAAGCTCAAGGCATTCGAAGCGGAATTTCTCAGACCAGAGTGAGTAGAGATGAGTCATAGGTGAGTGTTGGGAGCCTGTTGTCCCTTGACCAAGTTTTGAGGAACACTTGGTCATATTTGACCATTTTTGGGACTTTGACATCCTGTCGAAGATGGAGTGCAAGACGAAGTAGATATCGTGGGATCTCGGCCCACTTTCGGGCCCCTTTTTGGGTTTTGGGACAATGTAATGGGAAAGGGATGTCGACTCGTGGGTTCACCCATGCTTAGGCCCACTTTTGTATGTATAAATATATGTCTAAGAGAAGTAAGTAGGGGACATTATCCTATCTATGTGATGTAATCTAAGTGATAGTAGTGCTCTCTGCATGACTGTAGAAGGGTTACGGAGCTAAGTTCAAATTATTATAGAGATTATAGAAGTCTTTGTGCTACGACGTAAGGAAGAACGATCTAGCGAGCTGTGTAGATCTTATGTCCTGTGCATAGAATGGTTTTTGATGACTATGTGTTGTAACCAATTGAATACATTAATAAAGAAGAAGAGTTGGTGGACGTAGCCCCAGGGTGGGGGTGAACCATGTACATGCTGTGTTTCTCTACTTTGTGCGATGCGTCAATGTGTGTCTATGTGATGCATGTAAGATAGATCTGATGTTGCTTTGTGTCTAATCATGTGAATTAATGCTATATCTGACCTATATGGATGTGCTTAGTGCTTGAATCTACTAGATATAATATGTTCCTATTATGTTAAATGTTATTATATGATGGATCTGGTTGCATACTGTGATACTCTGTAATTAGGGTACATACGTGCTGTTACTAAGAACTGTATATTGATGAAGGTTAATTACTAAGTGCTCTATTAAGCATTAGAATCATAGATCTGTGTCCCAGCTAAGGTTGCAAACATCTGAGTCCTACAACCACCCCTGCCTCTACATCAGGTGAGACTTCATCTGCTTCACAGGTGTTGCCAAAAGGGCCGGTAGTTAGGGTTTTGTTGGTGTGCTATTGTAGCATTGAACCCTGGATCTGCCCTTGTGCCAACATTAGTTGAAGTGAATTCACCTCCATTATCAGTTCTCAAAGAAGTAACATTTTCTCTAGTTTCATTTTCAACCATTTGTTGAAAATATACAAACTTTTCAAAAGCTTCAGACTTTGCCTTTAAAAAGTATACCCATGTCATTCTAGTGTGGTCATCAATGAACAATATAAAGTATCGACATCCACCAAAAGAATATTCCATTGGACCACATATATCACTGTGAATCAACTCCAAATACGTTGTTGCTCGCCATGAGTTGGTTGGAAAATCTTCTCTCTTTTTCTTGCCTAAAATACAAGCTTCGCACTTGGAATTTTCTTTCTTGAAAGTTGGTAAACCCTTCACTAAATCTTGGGATTTAAGTTTCATGATAATTTCAAAGTTTAAGTGACCAAATTGAAAATGCCATAATCTGAATGAAGACATTTCAGAATTCATTGTTGCTACAACTTCTTCCTTTCTTTGGATGACTTTCCCATTCATTCTTAGTAACTTCCCATCTTCATATCTAGTCATTATTGTTTTGAAGTTATCCTTCACTAACATAATCTTTACCAAACCATCTTGCATGACAATTTGATGTCCATCTTGTCTGATTGTGACTAAGGATAACAATTTTTTCTTAAAAGATGGTACATACCAAACATTTGAAATCCATTTTTCACTAATTCCAGGGAGAAAAACTTTCACTGAACCTTTTCCTTGAGGTATATGAGTTGTATCATCAGCTAAATAAATGGGATTTATTTGAACATCTTTATAATTCCAAAAATAGTCTCTGCGACAAGTCATATGTTGAGTAGCCCCTGTGTTCAATATCCAATCATTTTCAAATGAATCTACATGCTGAACTGCTAAAAAAACATATTCATATTCATCATCCTGATAATATTGATCTTCTGCATATTGCGTTGATTATTGAGAGTTTGAATTTGATGCCTGCTTGAACTTTGGCAATTGATCATTGCTGGTAAGACAATTTGATGCATAATGTCCCATCTTTAAGCATCTTTTACATTTTACTTGATTGAAATTTTTGCCTCTTCCTGACTGCACATTACTATTGTGATTATTACTTTGAAAATTTTGTTGATGAAAATTGTTAGGACCTCTACCTTGACCACGACCTCTGCCACGACCTCGATTAGAAGACTGATTCTGAAAATTTTGAAAATTTGATTTTCCTCTTCCTTTAGAACTTTCAGCTTTAGTGTAAAGAAGATCCTCTCCTGATTGTTTTTGTTTTCCAAAGGATTTACTATGTTGAGCCAACAATTCACTAAGTGAATCAAAAGTTATAGTTGATAACTTATCAGTTATTTGCAAAGTCTCAAGAAAATGCTTATAAGATGGAGGCAAGCCATTTATTACAATGGAGACTAGAAAACTATCTTCAAGTTTAGAAAAACCACCTTTGATGATTTCCAGATGAATGTTCTTAATCCTTGAAATGTATTCTAGTACATCACCATTGTCTGCTAATGTTTGTTTAAGCAATTTCATTTGTAGATCAACTCTTTGAGATGCAATAGGAGTTTCAAATAATTTCTTTAATAGATTTGAAGCAGACCATGAATCTTTTGAATTCTCAATATGAACAAACATTTGTTCAATTATAGAAGAACATAGCAAAGCAAGTGCCTTTTCATCTTTCAAATTCCGTTTGGCTAAAGAAGTAGTGTCGGTGGCCTTAGTTGGAGTAGTATCACCATCACAAATATCACGACATAATTCATTATAGATCAAAGTGTTATGCATGTGCCGACTCCAAGTTTTGTAATTCTTGGGTCCTTCTAACTTATCTGATTCCATGAATAGGTTGATTAATTTAGACATGATGATAGATTTCCTTATTGAAAGAATTTCAAGTTAATGATTACACCACCACACTGAATAATTGTCAAAACACTAAAAAAGAGACACAAGGCACCGAAAAGAAAGAGTGCATAGTCCATGCAAAAATAACACTATTAAGGGCTTGGCCTTGACCCTTTAAAAGTCTCGTTGGAAAAGGAGTTTGAGAGAGTATTGCATTGGACTCTTCTCAACTCTTAACTTAAAGGTTATAATCAGAACTTTCGAAATTTTATCATTTTACAAGACTTATAGTCTTATACAAAAAATGTGCTCCCCCCCTTGAATTTAAGTCTTCAATAACTTTTCTAAAAAGGTAAACCAAATCCTTAATACAATGGTCCTTCCCTTTAAAACTTTTTATAAAGAATATTTTAATAAAATGTTCCTCATGACTTATAGCTTGATCTAAAAATATTTACAAAAGACTACATAAGATGATACCAAACAATCTGCATGCAATTGTTATAATCATAATTTTGGACAGGAACCTTTTCAGAGACTGAAATCTTCAAATATAAGGGAATGAGTGAGATCCCTACCAAGTGGGAAAGCCAATGCCAGCTGGGCACTACCTTTAATTCCTCCCTTTTCAATAGAAAACGTGTAGGAGCGCGTTACTTTAACAAAGAATTCCTAGCGCATCACAGTTTCCTAAATACGACATTTGATTCTTTGGATCTATGAGAATTTTTGCAAACAAAAGAATACAATATTAGCATCCAAAAATTGGGAAAATGTAGAATCCCTAATTGAGAATTCATGGTATTTCTCCCTATTCGATCTGTGCATTTGTGGTATTTCTTGATTTGACCGGTGTTCAAATTTTGTTGAAAAAACCGTGGAGGAGATCAAGCATCATATCGCAGAGATTCAAAAAATCAAATGAAGGATTTTAACGATCTGTGGAGATATTTCATAGGTACTTTGAGTTTCAAATCCGCCCAGAGTTTCAACTGCCCAGTGCAATGGCTTCTTGGAAATTTTGCAGACAACACGATAACCAAGAAATGGCCGCAGCCGTGTCGAAGTAGTTGCAAGAGACGTCCCACAAGAAATGAAGTCTGAAGTCTAGGGTCTAGGGTTGTGTTTTCTCTCTTGACCATATCCAAGGCCCCATGACCTATGTTTTAGGTGACATTATAGGCCCCCAGATTCTTGAAAGATTTCTTTAGGGCCTAAGGCTAGGGTTTCATCTCCCAATCATGTTCAAGGAACCATGACCCAAATATAGTACTAAAAACCTTCTGATAGAGCCTATATCCCCTTTAAAAGGCCAAATATATCATGGAAAGGTCCTATGTGGTTGTTCAAGTCCTCTTTCACGTCTCTTCAACCTTAGAAATTACTTGTAGGGATTAAGGCCTGATTTTCCGCCTCCAACCATGGTCAAGACCAATTTGGATGCCTTAAAGCTCTATCTAGGACCTAAGGCATGAATTTATTCTCTATATCATTTCTAAGGTGTTGGGACACATACCTACTGCTCAAAACCACCTAGTGGCATCGACATCCCCAATCATAGGCCATGTGTGGTTGTTTGAGGAATCCTTCTTAGCTCTAGATGGATATAAGATTCCTTTAGTGCCCAAGGTTCATGTTTTCTCCCTTAACCATTTCGAAGGCTTTGAGACCCATGTTTGAGGTGACATTATTGGCCCTAGATTCCTAAAAAAATTCTTTAGGTCCTAATGCTAGGGTTTCCTCCCCCAACCACGTTTAAGGCATCATGACCCAAATCTAGTGCTAAAAACCTTCCAATAGATACCATATCCCATTTTAACGACAAAAGATCCCATAGAAAGGTCATATGTGGTGGTTCAAGTCCTCTTTCATGTCCCTTCATCCTTAGAGGATACCTTAGGTTTTGAGTCCATATTTTTCTCCCCTAACCATGGTGAAGGAAATGAGACTCATACTTAGAGGTTAAAAATTTCTAATGGTTCCCATATCCTAGCTAAGAGGAAGATGATACTCTCAAGACATTACACGTGGTGGTTTGAGGCATTATTATTGGATTTGGATGCCTGGAAGCTTACTTTAGGTCATAAGGCTCTATTTTCCTCCCTTAACCATGCCTATTTCCCCACGACCTATACTTGGTTCTAAAAACCTTCTAGTGGTATCCATATTTCAACTCATAGGACAAATATCCCATATAGAGATCATTTTTGGTGGTTTGAGGACTTAATGATGGCTCCTAAGCCCTAGAAGATACTTTTTAGGCCTACTGAGAAAGTTTCATCACTTGACCTTCGTCCAAGTATTTAGATCAATACCTACTTCTCCAAAATCCCTAATGGTGCTAATATGCCCACTAAGAGGAAAATGATACAGTTGGGAGGTCATGTATGTGGGTTCTAGGTGTTGTTCTTGGCCCTGGATGCATGAAATATTCCTTAAAGGCTTAAAGCATAGGTTTCTTCTTGGTACCATTTTGAGGAATCCTTAAACCACAACTTATGCTTGAAAATTGTAACGGTGCACATAAATCCACTTGGAGGTAAAATATCCCATTCAAAAGTTATGTGTTTCTATCGCACATTGATTACTATAATCTTAATTTATGGCGCAAGACTTGGATTCCCCCCCTAACCATATTCGAGACACCGAGGCCTATACCTAGTTGTAAAAACTTCATAATAGTGTCAATATCCCCACTCAAATGGTAAGGATATGCTTAAGAGCTCATGTGTGTTAGAAAAAAAGGACCGCGGAGAAATAAAATAAAAAAAATGCAGAAACAAAACACATAATATACACAATACAATAGAGACACAGATTTACATGGTTCACCTAGTGTGGGCTACATCCACCAGAAAAATTGCCAGGTCCTTCCTTTATTATTATCTAGTAAATTAAGGGATACAACCTACAACAAAACTCACTGTAACTTCCTCTTCTTTCTCTCACAGTCTCCTCTCTCAGAATAAAATACTCGCCATAATGCATAGCCGCAATATATTTCCCTCATAACAGAGGGTTGCCTTCTAGGGAAAAAAACCCTAACATAATTTCTACCGTTATATTTGTGACCTTATAATGAACGGTCCAGATTTACAATGAAATTACAATATACATTTACAAGGCAATTTTTCTTTTGGGGGACACTGCCCTTGAACCCCCACCGGGGGCCCTCTTGCCCCCAAACCTCCCAGCCAGGAGGATAGACCCCCCCGGACCCCGTAGAGAGGGTAGCCCCCCTCTGCACTCCCCCACATGGAAGAGTGTACATACTTCTGGAGTGTAAAGTATTCATGGGGTATAAACACGGCTAAAAGCAAGGACCTCTGAATCAAGAAGATAATCAGGCTCCACAACCAACAATGTGTAGTGGATCAATGTGTCATTCTTAAACCTTCATTCTTAGAATCTTCTTTTATGGTGTAAGGACTAGGTTTCCTCCTTCAAATATGTCTAGCGCTCAAAGAATCATGTACCTAGGATAAAAAATCCCCTAATGGAACCCCTATCCCTAGTCAAAGGAAGGGATAACATTGAGAGGTATTGTGTGGTGGTTCAAGGTGTTTTTCATATCTATGTAATCCAAAAATATTACTTTAGGGTCCAATCATCGTGTTTCCTCCCACGACCATATCAAGGGTTTTGAGAATCATAACTAGTGCTCAAAATATTCTAACAATGTACATATCCCTACTTAGAAGACAAGGATTCCCTGAAGATGTCAAGTGTGGTGGTTCAGGTTGTTGATCTAGGGAGATTGACACTTATAAGAAACCTCTATGGCCTAAGGTCCAAGTTTCCTTTCCTGTTTAGAACCAAATATCAATATAGCATAGAAAAACCTCAAAAAAATTACTCAACGCCTTGAAAAACAGATAATTTCGGATAATAAGCCTCTTCGAGGGGGAAACCTCCTTTTACCCCACTTAAATTTTCAAGTACAAGATGATTCAAAATGAAAATGTCTCCTTGGTATATATAGAAGATTAGGAGGTATATTTACAACTAATGGCCTAAAGCCGACACAAATAAAATAACATTACTAATATAATATTCCCCAATTAAGAGGTAATGAGCCAATATTGGGGCTTAACATGCCCCTCCCCTTGAGACAAGTGTTTTCCGCAATTCTTGAGTAACTCTGGATGCTTCTGTATAAAAGACTCATCTTCCCAAGTGGAATCTTCAGCCGGTAGTTTCCTCC
>JZKD02S1798641.1:212051-266322 GCA_000966675.3 Picea glauca
TGGTGTCCTCAAAGGTTCAAGTGGGTTCTTGAACACAGGGAGTTGGTGCTTCCTTCTAGTTGGTGCTAGAGAAACCAGGAAGTTGGTGCTTCCTTCTAGTTGGTGCTAGAGAAACCAGGGAGTTGGTGCTAGAGAAACCAGGGATTTGGTGCTTCCTTCTAGTGGGTGCTAGAGAAAACAGAGAGTTGGTGCTCTCAGCAAGTTACAGCTTGCAAAACTGAGGTTGTAGCCTCATTATGAGTTGGTGCGCATATGTATGATAATGTAAATAATGTAACCATTAGTTATCATATAAAGAAAAAGAGGTTTTTACCCTGTATGGGTTTCCTCAGGAAATATTTGTCTCTATGTTTCTCATATATGTGAATGATGATGAAAGTGCCATTATTTATTTCCCTGCATTATTGTGAACATCATTCAGTGTTTCTGCAAAGAGTTTAAAAGAAGCATAATTGTTTAAGCACGGTAACAACTGATTCACCCGCCCCTCTCAGTTGTCCAACAGAGCGGTCATTCCAGGAGCTATTATGCAGTGATGACAACTTGTTCGAGTTCAACTTCCTTTCTTTCAAGTTCAGTGAATAGTTGGCATGCCTTTCTTGGATCAAATGAAGTCGTTGGGAGACTTCCATCACTTTACTTTGTAGCGCATGTACTTGTTGCTGAGTTGTGCGTTGTTTTGCGAACCTCTTCATTCTTTCTACCAGGGTCAAATCCTTTATCTGCACCTGTAGCGTGTCTACATGCTGCTTCTCTTCTTGGAGTTGTGCCTCCAATATCTGCAATTTTGGAGTCTTTGCGAGGGTTTCATAAGTTTGGGTGCTTCTATCGCTTAGTTGCTTGCATTCCAAGGCAAAGGTTTTTAACCGACCAACTGTGCTTCAAGTAGTGGCCTCTCTTAGATCTCTAATTTCCTAAGGGGTCTCGGGCATGATGCGGAGCTCCACATCTGTGATGCGCTATTAGAGTTGTTAGATTACTACTTCCAGTTGGGTCACCTGCTGTGGGAGATGGTCTTCCATCTTCACCTCTATGTCTATCACATAGTGTAGTGTTTTGTGAATCCTTTCCTAGACTTAAAGTTGCTCTGCTAGAAACTGTGCCTTTTCCTCTTCCCACTTCGCTTTCAGGGAAATATTTTCTCGTTCTTCCTCCTTCTGTTGTTCTAGAAGTGTTGTTTGTGCTTGCATCACAGCCTGGGTGGCTTGCGCTATGTCTTCTTGAGCTCGCCGAAGGAGAGCTTCGACGTGATCAACAATCTGGTGTAACTGTGTGGGCTCATCGCATGTTCCTGATGTTTCACTTATCAAGGGCATTGTAGACACTACTTGGCTGGAATGGAGTTCCTGCTGCACTTCTTTGAGTTCGACTTTGATTCATTTGAAGAGCTCTTCCTTATTTTCTTCTTGCTTTTCTGTGAGCTCGAGTGAAACGTCGTTCAGCGCAGCAATTAAGAAGTCAAAGTCATCCAGGGTAAGGGTAGTTTTAAGTGTGGTATGAGTAGCCTTAGCTTTATTTCGGGAGGAGGTTTTTGGTGGTGTCATATTTATTTTTAGGGAGGGATCCTACTTCTCTCTTGGTGGAGTCACTTCGCCTTTGTTTTGCTCCACTTATGTATCACCTAGATCGTCACCATCACCTCCCCACATAGGTGAGATTGAAGAAGTCTTCGTAGATGTGCTAGGGACATATTCAAATTCATCATCCTTCTTAGTATTACTTGGCCCAGGTGTATCCGACATAGTTTCATGGCTTTTCTCATCGGACATATCTGCGGGGTCTGTTGCAACAAGTAGGTATGCTGACCATTCCTTGGTGATCTCCTCCTAGTCGTCCTTTGTCAACTTGTAGTAGGATTGGAGCTGTTGTTTGTGTTCATCACCACGCACTGTAATGTAGATGAAGTGGCGATCCACGCTAAACTTCATCAAAGGTATAAACCTATGAAGTGCGTTCGGGGTGATTCGTGGTGTAGACTAAATTGTAGTTTTCAGTTGGTTGAAGTAGGTGTGGAAGAAAACATTAGACTGCCACTACTTGTTCATGTCACTGGAGTACCACATCGTACAAAACTTCACGGCCAGTGGTTCAAAAGGCTCGATCTCCGGGAAAGTGGCTCCCTCTGGCAACTCCCAAGCGATGAAAGCGATGAATATGAGTAGCCAACTAAAGTGGAACTCATACCCTTGGTCTTGCGCAGCTCTACAATCCATCTCTAACTGGTTGATGAGATATTGCGCCCAATTCATCTGTATTCCCTTGGTGGACTTCCCTGCGAGGTCAACTACGAAGCCAGTCACTTATGTTGGTCTATTATCACGAACTAATTTGCCTGCGATCAACTGACATGCAAGGTGCA
The DNA here is from genome assembly GCA_000966675.3 of Picea glauca. Taxonomy (NCBI): domain Eukaryota; kingdom Viridiplantae; phylum Streptophyta; class Pinopsida; order Pinales; family Pinaceae; genus Picea; species Picea glauca. The sequence goes on from JZKD02S1798641.1 coordinate 214,411, forward strand.
CTGCACCGCTCTGTATGGAGGCTAACTTGTAGCCTCGCGTGCCCTTCTCTATATCGCCATACGTTTCCTTTATCCACTGTGCTAGTGTGTGGTCAGAGGTCTTGCCTGGGTAAAAGTCCCGTGGGTCAAGGCCTTGCATGCTGAGTCCTGTGATCCGATTGATTAGAGTCGGATCTACAATAATGTGGTGGTCCAACCATAAATACCCGTCGTGGTAGCAAGACAACAACAACTTGATGCATGCGCTGACTTCCTGGTGCCTTCCGAAGTGAGGGATCTTCATTACGTTGAGCAATGTGTACTGCACGAGGTTCTTGGTCCAGGACTACAGGACAATATTAGGATTACAACCTTTGGTATTAGTTAAGTATTTATGCGGAACCAACATGTTGTAGGTTTTGTGATCTCCAAGGTTAAAATCACTGAATTTTAGTGTTGCGAGATTATCCTGGTCAACACGTACTATGTGCACTCCTTTCGGAAGATATGCGGTGATCAAGTTGTACTCAAAGTCTCTAGGTACACTATCACAGTTAAGATTTCCACTCAAAGGTGGGATGTAAACAGACAAAATGCGTGGGATCATCTTGGTGTTTGCAATATCATCTCTGTGCTTTGTTCTTGTCTCAGTTGTGGTTCTGGAAGGTCCTGCGCCACGAGCAGTGGAGGGAGAAGCTTGGAATCCTACCGACGAGAATGATTGCACACCTACAGACTTCCTTCTTTCTGACATGACTCTCATAGCCATTAGGTTAGTTAAAACTTCTTCAACTACTTTCTCAACAACGTTGAGCTCGTCTGACACACAAGCTTGGGTCCACTAGATCAGGTGTGAAAATGATGTCTGAGATTACGATGAACAGTAAGGAAATAAGGCAATGATCACAGGGTGAAGTAATCTGAAGGTTCGAGCTCAAATTCTCACTTAGAAAAAGTATGCATGGTGCGTGGCACGACGAACTAAGTAGGGAAACTTAGCAATGGTCTGCTTCCAACAAATATGGGGCCTGCATTAACTTTGTTCTATTCGTTTTGGTGTTGTTCAATGGTCTAGTGGGAACCCATAATTTCTTTTCGACCCGTTTAAGGTGGAAGTCAAATGGGTATATCTGTCCAATGACTATATTATTGCACCATGGCGAAGTGCCAGATGTCGTTGTTCTGATGTCTCGACGAAGCTCAATTCTTGTGATTTTTCGTTCGACGAAGTTCCTTTTGGATTCGTCTGTAGCTTTTCGATTTTTTCCCTCTTCTTACTTAGCTTCCTATCCTTTTTCCCAGTGAGCTTAGTCTCAGTCACCCTCTTTCCATTCTGAATCTTATCTTCTCTTGACATAGTCACTTCGCGCTGCCTAGGATCTTTCCTCATATCCAAGGGTAATACTCCTTCATCATATGGGTTAGACATTTTTTTCTTCTGTGGTTCCTCTAACGCTCCTATATATTTGACATCTAGGTTCCTGGTGTTTAACAACGAAGATCTATTCTCTTGTTCCTCCATCAAGTAGGCAATTCTTCCAGTCATAAATTCCATGAGTTCTTTCTTCTTCTGGTCTAGGGCTTCCTTTTCTTCTTTGCTTTGGATATCGTCTTTTTCAATCTAGATCTTTCCTTACAAATATGGAAATCGGGAACGGTCCTCAATAAATCTAATGACTTCAAACTCTTCCTCTATCGAAGTTCCATGGGTATTCATAGTTATCTGGGTAATTTTTCCAGATAGGGTTACCATTTTGCCTTTAAATAATCCAATGGTTCCTAGTGAAGGGACCAGAGCAGGCCTTCCGAGGGTTTCCCAAGTTCTTTCTCTCATAATATTCATTGGTGTTCCCTCATCTAGGGCATAGTCAATGTCAAAGTCTCCTATTCTTACTTCAATTTTCTCCTGTTCTTTGAAGATTTCTGACAAACTGACATCCTTATGATCATCTAAGGTTTCTTTGATTTTCAGTAACATGATCTTTGATTCTTTCTGGGGTTCTTCCATAATTTTAGTCTCTTGATCTCCTTCAGAGTTTGCTTGTTCCATATTTAGTTTTTCAAGTCTAGCAATCATTCTAGGGCAATCCAATACTTCATGGTCCATAGATTTACAACAGAGGCAACTAGGGTTTCTCCCAGGGCATTCCTTATCAAGATGGCCTGGTCTTCTGCAACTGTAACAAAGAGTTAATCCTCTCTTTCTCTTCACTGATCCCCAACTCTTCTTGTACTGCATGTTAGGATCATAATGGCTAATCTGCAAAAAATTCTTTCTAGGATCCTGCATCCACTTGTTAGTCCAGACATTCTTTCTATGCATAGGTATAACATATCTATCTTTATACTTATCATATCTATTCATATCAAAATTTCTTTCATCTATTAATGCCCTAGTTTTTAAGCTAGGACAAAATCTATCAAAGATACCTAGATCCATGTTCTAGAAACAAAAAAAATCACTTATCTACATAGCACAAAGCTTCCAGATCTAAGAACTTTTGACTATTATTACCTTTATTAGAGAAAAAAGCTTACATATATTACCTCTTTTCTACAGATATGACTTCTTTCTTTCAAAAATTTCTACTTTTACTTTTCTTAGAGCACAGAGCATTCATATCTCGCTTCTTTTCTTCGGATCTGATCTTCATTTCTTCAGATTTGACCTTATTCCTGGCACAAAGATACATAGGTCGAGTAAAAATATGTGCACTAGGGAACAAATCTACACACATAGCTTTCTTTTGCACAACGTTTCTTTTTCCTCAGTTCCCAGCAATCATAGTTTCAGGTCCCGGTAACAGAACCATTTGTTGGCACAGGGGCAGACCCGGGGTTCAACACTCAAGAGTGCACCATCAAATCCCTAACTACCGGCCCTTTCAGCAACACCTGCGAAGAAGATGAAGTCTCACCCGAGGTAGAGGCATGGGTGGTTTCAGGACTCAAGTGTCCGAAACCTTAGCTGGGACACCGATCTGTGATTAGATCTACTACAAGGCACTTAACATAGATCATTCATCTATATTTAACCCTTATGGTACTTCATAGATGGCACAGAGCATTGCAATGAATACTTAGACTAAAGATGATTCAATACTTAGCCATAAAACATAGATTAGATTCAACAGATCAAACACTAAACATATTATATATCATATCTAACATTCATTCCTATATCATAAGCACATATCATAACTAGATCTACTTAATCACAACAAGCACTTGCCCAAAAGGAAGCAACACTTAGATCAAAGCGCAAAGCACATTACACAGAGTTACCGTGGTTCACCCCCACCCTGGGGCTACGTCCACAAAGTCTTCTTATTTATATTATATCGGTCAATTAGTTACAACACAGAGCTTCAATGATCCTTACTTCGCACAGGACAAAATATCTGCGCAGCTCGCTGGATCCTTCTTCCTTGCACTCAGCACAGAACCACAACAACTTGCACTTAGCCTTCCAATCTTCTTACAATCATGCACAGAGCACTTACGATACACATCCGGTCACACAGATCCAGCTACTAGCACTAAGGCTTTAGCTATACATTTGCACTAAGATGTCCCCCCTGTACTTACATTGTCTAAGTATCTATTTATAGATTACAAAATGGGCCTAAACGTGGGTAATTCCACGGGCTGACATCCCTTTCCCTTTACATCAACCAAAAAAACCTAAAAAGGTACCCAAAAATAGGTCTTGCTTGCTTCGCGTTGTGCTCTGTCTTTGGCAAGCTGTTGCAATCCCAAAATGGTCAAATATGACCAAGTATACTTCAAAACTTGGTCAAGGGCCAACAAAATTCATTATCAAGATTGATGTTATGGTTTGTTGTTTTTAGTTCTTATATGGCTGCAACATTTTTTCATTAAGCTTCTTCTCTTAAATCCTAAATGTTAAATCAATTCATGCATAAACTTAACCATAGTCTTTAAAAGATCAATTACAGATCAAGTGGTATCAGAGAAGGTTGATATTTGGTTGTTTGAGTTTGCATGATTACCAGGGAAAAACTAAGTCATGATGAAGGCGATCTTGTAGAAGGAGATCCTGAGATTGGATCAAGAAAGAGGACATCTCGAAGTGATAAAATGGCATCGAAAGAAGTAATTTCTCAAAATGAAAGAGAGTTTCAAAGAACTTTATTTTCCATGTCGGAGATGGTAAAAGTGTTGTATGATGATTACTTGGAATAGAAGAGACCGGTTCAAGGGGAATATTCAAAGAAAGAAAAAAGTGAAGAAGGCGAGGACCCTCCAAAATCTCCTCCTTTACCTCCTTCATCTCCATCTTCTTCTTCTTCAAGTACAAGTTCAAATACTACTTTTTCAAGAAAAAATTCTCATAAACATAAGCTTTATATGCCATTACTTAAACTTGATGTAAAATTTGTTTTTCCTATGTATGGTGGTGAAGTTAATGCTAAGAAACTTGATAATTGGGTTAGATATATGGAGGTATATTGTAATGTGCATCAAATCAAAGATGAGCCAACCAAAATCAGATTGGCATCGCTTCGTCTTGAAGTCACAACTCTCATTTGGTGACAAAGTAAGATGCAACATGGAACTCAACAAGTTGGTAAGATTTTTTCGTCATGGCATGATTTTATTTCTGCACTTAGAAAATAGTTCTATCCATTGGGATATAAGGAAAAAGGTTTTAATTGAATGACAAAGTCTTAAGCTAAGAAAATGAAAATTGGTGCAGGAATATACAGATGAATTCCGTAAGATGCCTTTGATGTTATATGTTCAATTGGCGACACAAGAAACTCTTATGAAGTATATAAGAGGTTTTCCTGCTTATATTCGTAAATTTGTGTTTATTTTTGGACCTACTAATATTGATGAGGTTTATGTTCAAGCAACGTATATTGAAGAAGAGAAAACTGGAGTTGGTGTATCAGGGGAATCATCTTCAAAGAAGGATGGAAAAGGAAAAGGGAATGGGAATAAAACAAATTCAGCGTCAGTGAAGGAAAATAAGCTCTCTTGCAAGCATTGCAAGAAAGAAGGGCACGATGATGAACATTGATGTAAATTGCACTCATAGAAGGAACCGAAGTGGTTCAAAGAGAGGAAAGGGAGGAAAAAAGTTGCAACAACAACACGACCAACATACTTGGGTTCAGCTTCAGGTGATCAAACTAAGATCACAACAATTGGTTTGACAGGTAAAATTGGTGATGATTTTGATTCAAGACGTAAATTGTTTCATATAAGGGTCATAATTAAACAAACTAATATCGATACATTGATAGATAGTGGATCTCAATCTAACTTAATTTCAGAGGAAGTTGTTAAACAATTGGGGTTGACAATTAAGTTATATTATAAACCTTACTCACTTAATTGGATAAGCAAAGATCACAAATTGCCCATAACAAAGAAATGTATCATAAAGTTTGCAATTACATCTAAGTATGTGGATGAAGTAATATGTGATATGGTGCCACTAGAAACACATGGAATGGTCTTAGGAAGACCTTATTTATATGATCGCAAAACAATATTCTACAGGGAACATAATCAATATCATTTGTTTAAAAAGGGAACTGAATATGTTGTACATTCTCATCATATTAAAGCAAATCAATCTCTTCTAAGAATGGAACAATTAAAGAAGGAAACTTATGCAAGCAATACACCTATAATTGTGCCAAGTAAAGAAGTTGATCTTAAGCATGGACATGACATGGTTGTAGAATGGAAGTTCAATCATACTTTTCTTCAACATAAGTTAATGTTGTGCAAGCACATCAAAGATATTGGTTCATTTTTCAGTCATATTTATGATGTTATCATTGCTAATTTTTTCTACATGGATGGTAGTGGGTCCAGTAAGATGTGAACGAGTTCAAATGGCTAACAATATGCTTTTAGTTTTCATGTTTATTATGCAATTGATTATGATGCGACATGTGCACATGACATAGTTTAAATACAAAGGACAAGTGGGGAGGCCTATCCTGCATTTGATGACTAGTTAATACCCTTTTGGAGGACCAAAAGTTCTTAGTGGGGAGGAATGATCCAAAATGGATCCATAAAGGCCTAAAAATTAAAGTGGTTGGACTCAGATGAAACCAACACCATTGCGTAGGGCTCGTCGTGTCGATTCTGACCATATATATATATAGATATTGAAAATGGACACCGTATCCAAAATTTATCGCGATCTGAACTTTTTCCCAAACAGGTAAAAAGTCAGAAGTCAAAGGGTGATGTGGCCCAATGAGGAGGCACCATGTGGCACCTTATGGAAGTCTAAATCTGGCGAATTCCTCCAAATTTGGAGGTTCCACCAAATCTGGCGGGAATCCTCCAAATCTGGTGAAATCTCGCTAAACCTGGCTAACTGTCACTACATTTGGCGAAATCTGGCTTATTTAGCCTGGCACAAAAATTGCAAAAAAACTGTTTTTTTGGCACGCAGTTCGAGACTATATGGACTATACGGATATGACAGGGCACATCATTGCGATTTGTGTTGAGGGGTGCCCCGAGGGACTATTCAGAAGAAGTTCGACTTTATTCTCAAAATTTGCATAATTTCGAGAGGAGTTCGAATATGGTGTTTGTTTTTGTATCAGAGTAGCAGAAGAGAAAAGTGCCTCCAGATCCCATGATGTCGATCCAAGTATAGCCGACTTTATACTCAAAAGTCTCAGAATTTCCTATAGCAGCCAATGGTGATGTCTGTTTCTATCCAGAAGTTGCAGATCTGAAAGGTGGTTTCATGAGTTGTTATGTAAGCCTTTCTTTTGCAATATTAAAGCTTTGAAGATTAATAAGAAGCCTTACCCACTGAGACAAAGGCCCAGAGACGTAGGCAATCTTGTGCCGAACTCTGTTATCAAGCTTGGTGTTATGGTTTTTTGTTTTTACTTCTTATATGGCTGCAACATTCTTTCATTAAGCTTCTTCTCTTAATTCCTAAATGGTAAATCAATTCATGCATAAACTTAACCATAGTATTTACAAGATCAATTACGGATCAGTGGAAGAAAATATGGCATAGTGACAAGATTCCTGTTGAAATATTGTAACTTCGAAGAATATTCTAATTATATTTTAGTTATTATTGTATAGATCAAATCCCCTTTTGTGGATTGATCAAGTGGAGTCTTGTATAAGATCAAATCCCCTTTTGTGGATTTGTCAACATGTATTTGTATGGTGGTATTTTTAAAGTCGACCACTAGTAATTATGAAGTGGTTTTAGCCATTTCTAGGATAAGTCGGCTCCACCAAGTGAAGAGACACAACCCTAGTGCCACCTCACAACTTGTATCTATATGTGAGGATGGTGTCTCATTTAAACACACTCATCCACTCATCTAGTGTGGATATCTTGAAGATATTTGCAGTTGTATGAAGAAGTATAATGAAGGATAAGAGAGGCATATGCTTGGTCTTGGTTGTCTTTGGTGTTTTGGTCTTAGTCTTGGCATTGTATTGGAAATCTATTATTGAGGAAGTTTTGATGGGTTTTGTCCCCCATGAGGGTTTCCTAGGATAAAATGTTGTGTACTTTGTGATCGTGTTTCTTTCAGTGATCCTCTTTATACTGTTGTTTTGGAAATGCATTGAATGCTCATGAAATTTGGAAATAACCTAATAAAAATAGTAAAAAATTAACCCGGTATCAAAGCTTGACTGAATAAAGCATATTTCACTAGTTATATAGACATTTTTGTTGTCGTACAAGAAAATTAGGGATTTTTACTGAAGAGGAATTCTTTACCAAATACTACCTTAGGAAGTGTGCCCTTCCCTAGTGCATCTTTTGATAGCTTGAGCGAACTTTTTCAGTGGTTGGATTCTCTACAAAGTCAAACCCTAGTTTTGACTAGTACTAGAAAAATAGGAAACTAGAACGAGTACCGGAAGAACTAGTCCAGAAGTGCGCAAGTCCAACTTCAGGGGGTAAAACTTGGATTTTAAAAAACAGTCAGCTCCAACAAACTTGCCTCAACCTAGTGCATCTACTGGTAATCTCAGCTTCATTTTTTGAGCACTTTCATTTTCTGGTCATTTTATTAGCTCCAGGTCAAGATGTCTGCAAGAACCAAGCTTGTTGACAAGTTAGAAGGTGTGGAAAATTTTCATGCCTGGAAGTATAGAATTGGACTCATTCTTGAAGAGAATGATCTTGTAAAATTCATAGAAGAAAATGTACCAGAGCCCGAAGAAAATGTAGCCAAAGAGAAGTACAAGAAGGATATGATTAATGCTAAAAGGATAATTGTAGACTCTATTAAAGACCACTTGATCCCTCAAATGTCTTCTAAGAATACTCCAAAAGATATGTTTGATTCCCTAACTAGAATGTATGAAGGAAGGAACATCAAATAGAAGATGAACTTGAGAACCCAACTCAAGAATACAAGAATGCAAAAAGGAGAAACATTTCAAGACTATTTCTCTAGGGTTTCTCAATTCAAGGAGTTGTTAGAAGAAATTGGAGACAACTTAGATGAAGATGAACTCGAGATGAAAAATATGAATGTTTTCAAAAGACCTTGGGATTCCTTCATCCAAACTATTTGTGCAAGAAAAGAGAAACTCCAATTTGACAGTTTATGGGAAGAACGTGTTCAAGAAGAAGCAATAGTGGCTAACCAAGAAGTTGTTCTATTAAAATATGAAGATCAAGCTCTAGTTTCTCATGCTAAGGGTGGAAAGGGAAAGTCAATTTTTCAAAATGAGATTCTACTTCATAAAGAATATCACTCTCCAAAGAGATTCCAGAAATATCATAAATGTCAAAGAAAGGGAAAAGATTTCTCCTCCTACCAGTGTTATCATTGTGAAAATATGGGACACATTGCTAAGAATTGTCCTACTAGAAGGGAAGAATACAAGAGGATAAATAACAAATGACATCATGGCCATACAATTGAAGATTATGAGCCACCCAAGAAGTTAGCTAAAGAAGAGATTGAATAATATGTTTTGTTTTCCTCTCTCTTAGGATCTGTGACACCTGGAGAGGATACTTGGCTCATAGATAGTGGTGCCTCTAAGCACTTGACAGGTCAGAAGAACACTCTCTCCATCCTTATAAAGAAGGCCCCCCAGAAAGTTTCACTTGGATATGATTATCGATACCCAATCAAAGGAATGGGAGAAGCCACCTACAAACTTGATTCATGAACTCTGATGAGAATGAAGGATGTACTCTATGTACCAGGTTTGAAAAAGAACTTAATTTCTATTTTTCTCTAGATAAGAAAGGTTTCAGAGTTGCAATTGTAGATGGTGAAGTTCTTATGTGGTTTAAAGGAAAAACTCTAGAATATGTAGTTGTTATTGGAATATAATAAGGTGGTTTGTACAAGTTAAAGGGTCACTCAGATGTAGCCTTGATTCACTCTACTGAAAGTCTTTGTGAACTTTGGCATAGAAGGTTAGCTCATATCAACTACAAAGCCTTACCATATGTGAGAAAGGTAGTTATAGGTTTACCAGAACTAAAATTTGATCATGAAGGTGTATGAAAGGGATGTGCACAAGGAAAGAGCATAAAGAATCATTTTCCAAAGAGCGAGAGTAAAGAAGAAGGAATTTTGGAACTTGTTCACTAAGATGTATATGGTCCAACTCCATCAACCTCTCTAAGAGGGTATGTATACTATGTATCATTGATGATTACTCTCGTAAAACATGGGTTTATTTGTTGAAGTCAAAAGATGAAGTACTTGGAAAGTTCAAGGAATTCAAAGCCTTGGTAAAAAACTTCTCTAAAAGGAAAATCGAGAAACTCAGGTCAGACAATGGAGGAGAGTACACTTCAAATGATTTTGGAAGCTTTGGAAGAGATGAAGGGCTTAAGAGGGAGCTCACCACTCCCTATAATCCTCAACAAAATGGTGTAGCATAAATAAAGAATAGAACGATTATGGAAGCAGTAAAGACTATGATTCATGATAAAGATCTTCTAATGCACTTGTGGGAAGAAGTAGCAAGAACGACATCATATGTACAAAACATATTATCCCATAGTGCACTTGGATTCAAAACCCCCGAAGAAATTTTCAACGGAAAGAAGCCATAAATAATCCATATCAAAATATTTGGTTTTCCAGTATTTGTACACATTCCGAAAGAAAAGAGAACTAAGTTGGATCCTTCATGAAAAAAGGGAATATTTGTTGGGTACTGTGAGGTCTCTAAGGCCTTAAGAATATACATAACATGATACCATCATATTGATATCAACAAATATGTAACCTTTTATGAATATGCAACACTCAAAATATCAAGAAAATTCCATCTTGAAGAAGTGTATGAAGAAGAACTTGTAGCTCCCAGAGTTTCAGAACCCATATAGGAAGTTGCAGTTACCCTCGATGATGAGATTCCAGAAGACCATGATATTATAGAATCTCAAGAACCTCCCTGTATGACTATCTATCACAAACGAAATCCATCTTGGGCTAGAGAAATAATTTAGGATGCATAAAAGTATGGTGCCCTAGAAGGAACCATGAGACAAAGCAAGAAGCCTAAGCCATTTTCCAACTATATGTCCTTGATGTGTGATCTCGTAGAGAAGGAACCTACTTGATTTGAAGAATCTGTTCAGAAGAAATAATGGATGGACACCATGAAAGAAGAATACAAGTTCATTATGAAGAATGATGTATGGGAAGTATTTCCCAAACCAAAGAGCAAATACGTGGTGTCTTCCAAGTGGATATAGAAAATAAAACATGCAACAAATGAAAGTATTTAAAAACATAAGGAAATATTTGTGGCTCATGTATTTTCTCAAAAGGAAGGTATTGACTATAAAGAAACATTTGTTCCTGTAGCCAGATATACTTCTATTAGAACCATCATAGCTCTTGCAGCGAAAATGAAGTGGAATTTGCACCAAATGGATGTGAAAACAACTTTCTTAAATGGTGTTATTGAAGAAGAAGTGTATATAGAACAACCACAAGGGTTTGAAGTTGAAAATAGAAATACTCATGTCTGTAGGTTGAAGAAAACTTTGTACGGGTTGAAGCAATCTCCTAGAGCTTGGAATGGAAAAATTGATAGTTTCATCACAAGCTTGGGATTTACCAAGAGTAAAGTTGATTCTAACCTTTACTTCAAGGTTATGAATGATGAGCCAGTTATATTGCTACTATATGTTGATCTGGATTTTATGAGAAGAACAAAATGACTACATATTATTAATAGGTGCTTAACACAAAATAATAGAGATACAATAAAACTGGTTTTCTATTCAATAAGGAAATAAGCTGAAACTGTAAAATGTAGCGAAAAACAAGCTTGCTTGAATGGTGTCGGCTTATCTCTGAGAAGAGATGTGGCGGCTGCGCTCATTCGCAAGAAGATAGTTACAATGAGGCTCTGGAGGCCTTTTTACAATAAAAAGGAATGTCAAAAACCCTAGACATCCAAAATCCTAACCCTAGAAGATGAAGTGCCAAAAGTCACGTAGGCCCTGTTTGGGTAAGTCAGTACATCAAGTTGCTGGGGTCGTAACTTTTGCATACGATCTCCGTTTGATGCACTCAATACCTCATTAGAAATATCTATCCGAGGAATACAAATTTTGTGTGATAAACATCAAAGGAACTTCCATGTTGCTCCCCGTTTTCCCAAAAAACATCGTTTAGGGCCTCAAAACGACTCTGGAAGTTTCAGGACCCGAAAAACTGCTAAAAATAGTAAATTACCAAAATTATCAAAAAAATATTTTGAGCCAGTTGGAAAAGGCGGGTGGCCACTGATATCCACCAGGATGAATCCTCCCTCCTTAGGAAGCAATGGTCTCCATTGCGTTGAGTTCTCCCATCAAATGAGGAAATTTCTGCTGAATTTGACCCTGGGTGAGCCACTTGCCTTGGTGTAAGAGTTTCCCTTCTTTGATGACTTGATAAAGCTGGATCCTTTGCTTTCGAGTGCCCTTGATTGGTGTTTCCACAATTTGATCACTGGATGCCTATTGTATGCAATCGGGGTTGATCTCTGTTGGTGTCAGTTGTTTTGCTACTTCTGAGGTGTCTAATAATGGTGGGAAGTAAGGGCGAAGGAGATCCACGTTGAACAGTAGGTGCAGGCCAGGGAAAGGAGGAATGTTGAGCTCAAAAGAATTAAACCACACATCCTTGGTGATGGTGTATGACCCATAACGGAGTGGGTGAAGCTTCCAATGGGGTCTTGTAAGGCATTCTTTCTGCAAGTGCAACCAAACTTTGTCGCCCACCTGAAACTTATGTGGAACTCGATGTTGATCATGGCGCTACTTGTACTTGTCATTGGATTTCTGTAGGATATCATAAACCTGTTGGCAGATATGTTGGCTTTGTCAGCTTCAGTTGGAGCAGGAGATGTGTCGGTCGAGGTGACCGCAAGGGGAAGTAACATCTATGGGACCCAATGGTTGGAATCCAAACCCCACCTGAAAGGGGCTATGGCTGGTTGAGCTATGCAGGGATCAGTTGTAGCTATGATGGACATAGGTAAGGTTCTCATCCCATGTGCGAGGGTGCTTGAAATTATACATGTGAAGGATATACCAAATCATTCGATTTACGACCTCGGTTTGGCCATCTATCTGGGGGTGAAAGGTCGTGGATTTGGTGAGCTTGGTGTCCAGCAATGACCAAAGGCTCGACCAAAATGTGCTGAGAAATCAATTGTCCTGATCTGAGATAATGGTTTATGGTATTCTAAAATGTACCCAGACTCGTTCAAAGAATATCTTGCTAGTGGCCTTTTTTGTGATGCTCTTCTCGCAGGCAACCATAATCACCATCTTAGGAAAGTGATCAAGAACCACAAAAACAAAGTCATTTCATCGCTTGGTGGATGGGATGCCTAACATGTAGTCCATTGAGATGGATTCCCATGGTCTTTCAGGAGTAGGAAGAGGGGAGTACATGCCTTGTTTCTTAGTGGTTGGTTTGGCAATAACACAAGCAATGGATGACCTAATATACTTGCTGACTTCCTATCAAAGTTTTGGCCACTAGAAATGTTTCTGTAGCATCGCCACTGTGTTTTCGATGCCGAAGTGTACTACGACCCAATTGTAGTGGGATTCCCAGACCATCTTCACTCGCTCGCTTGATGGAACATAGATATGTCCCATACGACACAACAATCCATCCTCAAGATGGAAATTATCGACAATTGTGTTTGCACCCAACATTTAGTAGCTGGTGGCGAAGTTCGGGTCTGTCTCATAGAGTTGGGGCCATCCAGAGCTCTCATGGCCGCAAAATTCTAGCACCGTGGTGAGTGTCGTGACTGGCCGTATGCTGAGGAAATCAGCGACGTGGTTGGTGTTGCATGTTTTATACTTGATGTTGAGGTGGAATTGTTGCAAGTATGTGGACCACTTTTGATGGTGGTCATTCTGCAATTTTCCTTATGTATGCATAAAATGTAGTGGCTTATGGTCAGTGTGGATGACTGTCTCCTTCCCAAGAGTGTAATGTCTCCACTGGCAGCAGCCTTGCACAATGGAGTACATTTATTTAAGTATTGTATTTACGGACAACATCTGATAGTGTATCACTATGATAGGCCATGCGGTGTCCGTGTTAAGTGAGACCGACGCCCACAACATAGTCTGAAGCATATGTATCGATCTCAAAGGGATGCTGCAGGTATGGTAGTGAAAGTACTGGGGCCAAGCACAAGAATTTCTTAAAATCATCGAACGCTTGTTGTTGGGACCACCCCCACGCAAATTTAGCCTTACCACCACCCTTAGTTATTTGGCTGAGGGCCCATGCAATATGAGATAATCCCAACACGAACCTGCGGTAGAAATTGGCAAGGCCTAAGAAGCTCTAAAGCTTAGTGAGTGTGGTTGGGGCTGGTTAGTCACGGATGACTTAGATCTTGGCCGGATCCACATGTACGCCATGTTGATCAACGAAGTAGCCTAGGTAATGGACCCTGTCCATGCAAAAGAAGCATTTTTCCAAGTTGGCGTATAGCTTGTGGTACCGTAGGGTGTGCAAAACCTGCTTAATATGTTGCAAGTGTTCGTCCCAAGTCTTGTTGTAAATGAGAATGTCATCTAGATAAACCACTACAAAAGTATTGGTGAATGGTCGCAGCATATCGTCCATCATCCTCATGAAAGTTGTTGGAGCATTTTTCAAACCAAAGGGCATGACCAACCATTCAAAAAGGCCTTCATTTGAATTGAAGGTGGTCTTCCATACATCTGTCTATTCTATCAGGACCTGGTGGTAGCTATAATTTAGATCAATCTTACTGAAGTATTTGTCCCCCGTGAGTTGATCAAGGAGGTAGTCGATTTGGGGAATCAGGTACCAGTTTCTGACTGTGATTTGATTCAGATCCCAGTAATCAATGCAGAGTCACTAGGTTCCATCTTTCTTCTATACTAACATGATTGGGCTCCCGCAAGGTGATGAGATGGGAAGGATGTGCCCCTTTTGGAGTATTTCTTGGATCTGTTGCTTGATATCCTCATTCTCTAACAAAGAGTGGCGATAGACTAGCCCATTGGGCAACAGTGCACTGGGGGTCATATCGATGGGGTGCTTTACCTGGTAGTTCAGAGGTACCCCGATAGGTGAGGAGAAGATATCTGAGTATTCTTCCACGACCTTATCTACTTGTTTCTGCTATGTGGAGAGCTTGGATATAGAGACCCTGGATGTGGTTGTGATCTTTCGCTCATTCTGAGAGTGAATCACGAAGAAGAGAAACTTCTCGTCTGAGAGATGAACTTCCTGCATTGCTTAATAGAGATCAAAGATATAGCACTAGGTGGGACTACCTCAGGTATCCTGTACAATTTCCTGTTCAAAGTAATAATAACACTATGAGGCCTAGACTCATATATAGCATGATGTTTCCATAAATAATTTTGGCCCAAAAGAACATCACAAACTTCGAGAGGATAAACATCACACAATACCTCGTCTTTGAAGGGATTGATACCGTATAACAGTCGACACTGTTGGCTGACGTGAAGATCGCTTCCTTGGCGGACCCATCCAATGGTGTAGGGTTATGGGTGCGATGTTTTTGGCAGGGCCAATCGCTTGATGACCTCTGCTGAGATGATGTTCTTCTGGCTACTGCTAATCAACGATGAAGTGAAACAGGGTGCCTTTTACCCACATCTATGAATGGAAGAGGTGTTCTCCTTCTTTTGTCTCATCTGGTTCACTAGAATAGAGCTTGGTGGTAGCAACGATGGCACTAGTTTCCACGTCAATGATATGTATTTCCCTTTCTGGTTCGAACTCAGAGTCAGATCTGCATCTGATTCAGAGGATTTCACTTCTTCCACCAACGACTGCTTTGAGTGGAAGTTAGTAGTGTTATGCCAAGGGCTCTTATGGAAGTCACACCACTTCTCAGTATCTTTCTTTGTCTTTCTGGTGTCCTTCTTTTGTTATGGGTTGGACTAGCTGTCCTGATACTGTCCATATTTTCTCTTTCCTTTATTTCGTGGGTTGGGTCTGCCCTTTCCTGTTTTTTTTTGTGAGGGTTTCCCAAGCCCAAATTGCCGCGTATTTTGTTTGATCATCTGATCGATTTTGATGGCATATCAGTAGGCCATGCCTAAGGATGAGATGTCTAGAAATTCCATTTAGGTTTGGATGTATCTATGCAGAGCACTGCGATACTTGAGAACCAAATGTCACTTCGAATATTTGATACCCAGTTTGGTGCACAAGGTACGAAAGATATTTGTGAAATATGGCACTACTTGGTTTCTTTCTCTCCGTAGTGTGGTCCATTTTGGTATACAAGTCGTCATAACTTCCGATAGGGTAGTATTGTTCCTTAATAGCATCCCTAAAGGATTCCCAGGTTGTTGTGAGTGTAAATAATGAGGGTTACTCTATTTTATTTTTCTCACAAAAAGTTTCCCACCAATATTTGACATGGGGAACGGCTTTGAGGAGCGCAAAAGAAAAAAAAATTCTATTCAAAAAATTATGGACAGAAAAATACCCTTCTAGTAGATTCAACCACTTGTCTACAACATCTGCATCTATCTGACCTTCAAATATAGGAATATCGAATTTTATTTGTACCTCTAAGGGGGCGGTGCCTCTGCTCGAAGAATATGCGTCACCTGTTGGTAGCCACCAAAGGATTTGCGCAAAAATATCCATCATCTCGTTCCTCTGTTGCGTGAGGGCTTCCTCAAGCAACATTTTGAAAGGATCTCTTGTCCCATCAACTTTCTTTTCTCTTGGCATGAGAGGTCACGTGGGCATGCGAGATATTTTGTCCTCAAGAGAAACAAGTTCGTGACCCAACTCTTTGTAATCCAACCTCAATGGGGACATTTATTAAGACGACAAGGAGCATATCGCTCTGATACCACTAATCCATATTTTATGAGAAAAATGAAATGACTACATATTATTAACAGGTGCTTAACACAAAATAACAGAGATACAATAAAACTAGTTTTCTATTCAATAAGGAAATAAGATGAAACTGTAAAATGCAGTGAAAAACAAGCTTGCTGGAATGGTGGCGACTTATCTCTAAGAAGAGATGTGATGGTTGGGCTCATTCGCAAGAAGATAGTTACAATGAGGCTCTGGAGGATTTTTTACAATAAACAAGAATGTCAAAAACCATAGACATCCAAAAGCCTAACCCTAGGAGATGAAGCGCCAAAAGTCATGTGGGCCCCGTTTGGGTAAGTCAATACATCAAGTTCCCGGGGTCGTAACTTTTGCATACGATCCCCGTTTGATGCGCTCAATACCTCGTTAGAAATATCTATCCGAGGACTACAAATTTTGTGTGAGAAACATCGAAGGATATTCCATGTTGCTCCCCGTTTTCCCAAAAAATGTCGTTTAGGGCCTCAAAATGGCTTCAGAAGTTTTAGGACTTGAAAAACTGCTAAAAATAGTAAATTACCAAAATTGCCAGAAAACTATTCTGAGCCAGCTGGAAAAGGTGGGTGGCCATTGATATCCACCTGGATCATATGTGGATGATTTATTCTTGACAGGAGAATACAATCTCATCTTAGATTGCAAGAAGAAGATCGATGCAAAATTTGAGATGAACTACCTAGGCCCGATGCATTATTTATTAAGTCTTGAAGTTTGGCAGAGCCCAGAAAAGATCTTCCTTAACCAAGGGAAGTATGCATTTGAAATAGTGAAGAGATTTGACATGTTGGAATTAAAATCCATGACCACACCCAGGATGTTGTTTCACTTTTGGGTCAGCCATGACTTCATGGAAAATCAGGAAGCAATCCAATATTTCTCTTAGCACGACAGAGGCAGAGTACATTGCATCATGTTCCACTAGTTGTGAAGCCATATGGCTTCAGAAGTTGTTGACAGGTCTGTTCGATCTGGAGATGGAAGCCACTGTGATTCTATGTGATAACTAGAGATGTATAAAGATGATGAAGAACCTAGTGTTCCATGATAAGTCGAAGCACATAAAGATCTGGTACCAATACATTCGTAATATGGTGCAGTGGGGAGCTATAAGGCTCCAATATGTTGGCACAAACGAGCAGGTTGAAAATGTGTTGACTAAGCCTCTGTCTCGTGTGAAGTTTGAGTACTTCCGAGACAAGCTTCGTATTGTCCGAAAGGACCTCCGTTGAAAGGGGGAGTGATGATGATGATACTATGGTATCTTGACCAACAATGGGTAGCTTCATTAGGATTGTATATCCTAGGGGACTGGTCATTCATGTTCATATCCCGAACAATTTGTTGTTCATTTTAATTATTTTATATTGAAAACACAAAAATATGAAGAATTTTGCATTATTGGCGTTTGATCTTTTTGGGTTCTTATCATTGATATTAGTACATGTATAGAAAGATTTCATTTTACGTTGAATTGCATAATCAAATTGAAAATTGCATATTGAAAAGATTATCATTTATTGGGAATTGAAGTTACAAATTTGCATGTTATTTATATTCATTTATTTTACTTGTTGTGTCATAGCATCATCAGTTTCAGTACTGAACCTTTTTGAGTAAGCAAGGCCACTAAAAGCAACACTAATAATTTAAAATTGATTAGAGATGATTTTATTTTCTAAGGTTCACAAACTAGCTTAGGATTTAGAGCCTTGGAATAAGATTTTGTGAGTAAACTTCTCCAAGGATATTAAATCAACATATGTGCCTTACTAAGGGAGTGGTGAAATCCATTGTATAATTAGTGATGTTAGAAGGCTCCGCTTAAACCAAAATTAAGCATGAGGTCGCGTGAGTTTGGTTGAGGGGATATCCCCCCAATACCTTCTTAGCTTCAGATATATTTCTGGGGATCTATTCGTATATGGGGATATTTCTAGTACCTTTACCTATGTGAGAGGTGGTTCTTTCAGGGTTTCAGGCTTTGTTACCCTACCCATACGATAGCCCTGACTTACGACTGTTCTCCTGCACATCGGTTATATCATGGTTTCTTGGTTTCTTGACATAGGTACCACATATATTACTTGCAGGGGTTATTCCGAAGGCACCCTGGGTCAGATAAGGGTCATACAACACCCAACCTTTATGGAGGATTACCTCTCCGGGGGGATCTGACCGAATGGTTGTTAAGCCGATGAGGGCCCTTATAACCGATTCAGATACGTCTGATCTTTTGCAGGGAGTCTCAGGCCCCTCTTGGGCGAGGCATACCTACTTTAGGGAGGGAGGCCCCTTTCAACCACTTTATCCTGTTTGTGTGCATATTGGCCTTTTTTTTTATTTTGGTGTGCTCTTTGATTATTAGTTCACCTTAGGATTTTGTATTGTGCCGTGATTTTTCATTATCATGTATAGTGGAGTCCCTTTGAGTCCCTCATTTAGCACTACCTCCCCCATGAAATTCGCTCATTTCATGGGGACGAATCAACCAATGTTTCATAATGGTATGCAAAATTGTGATGCTCAGTCAATACCTTGGGTCTCTAATCATCTTCCTCTTGATGTGCCAAATATGATTTTTCCTTTTCCATCCCCTCCCTCGCCTTCTTATATGAATCCTAGTTTTGGATCCGGGGGTATGTTGGCTCCTTTTTCTACGTCTTCATTTGATGGGAGTCATATCCCTCAACCGACTCTCACCATGGGAGGTTGGAATCTCCCTTCTTACAGATCCAATCTTGGCCTCACTCTTCTAGAGGAAAATGCTCAAATGGGTGGTTATTCTTCTTATTACACCCCGTCCATATATCCTTCTTCAACTATGTCATCTCCTATGAACACTTTTCCCATGACCGACCTCCATCTATCCTCTAGTATTTCATACGGAGGGAATCAATTTTATGGTACGGGATACCCCCTTCAAGGAATACCTTCGTCTAGGGGCATTATATATTCTCACTTGAGTAACCCATGTCACACCTTTTTCTCTTCACAAACATTTTCTTCTGTGATGATGCCTTTACAAACCTCTATGGATCAATTAGGTAGAGGACACAACCTTTCTAGGTAGGGACAGGGTGTAGACCAAGATCCTTCTTGGCCTACATTTTCTCAAATCTAGTCTTTCTCGAGACCTTGGTCTCAAATGTTGCAACCAACTATCGTTTCCAATCCAGCAGTCGCAAGTCATGCTGGAGGCACAACTATAGTCATCGTGATCCATTATGACATCACATCTCCAGCCCTGATCATCCATGTTGGAGAGTCATCACCAACCTCTCTACATCATGTGGGCGATGAACCACCAACCTCTACCAGTCGCTCTAAGAGCATGTCACCAACCATTGTGAGCGATGCTGGGGAATTCATACGATTGAGAATCCTCGACGTATAGGATGTAAGCCCAAGTTCCTTTGTAGGATTTTCAAAGGAGGACATTTAACTCAATTGTTCCCTACTATTGTTATGGTAGAAGAAGTGCATTCCTTGTTTGATAACCCTTTGGGTTCGTAGTCGTCTTTGGTTTCCCAACATTCTATTTCTCCTTTGATTGAAAAAGTAGTTATTCCGATACAATATTCACCCAACAATGCTCCCGTTTTGAGGAGTGAAGATTATTTTGACCATGTCATGGACATTACTAGTCCTGCATCTTCTGAACAAGGGAGAATTTTACTTTCCCTGAGTTCTCTTCCTCCAAGTCTTAGAGAGATTCCCTTTGACTCGAATGGTCTTGTGGGGTATCAAATTCCTTCTCCTATGCCCTTTCAAATAAGAGGCATTCTCCGATATATCATTGAGAAGGTAACCTCCACGATTTGTTTAGCCCCCTCTACTTGGAAAGCCTTGGGTTTTCCCAAGATTGTGTCAGTGATTCGTAAGATGCTGACCTTTCATAGAAGTCTTGCATGGGAGCCCTGGCCTCCCCCTTGATTTTCCGCTTAGAAAAATCCCAATGAGTCTAGTTTAAGCTCTTTTCTGACTCTCTCAAAAAGAGAAAATATTTTCAAGTGAACTTGTCTCTTTCACACTCGTAAATTGGATTTGAAAGGACGTCTATTTGGTGTAAGTTTACCCCTTTTTCAAACCAAGTAGACTAAGATTACAAAAAATGACATTTTTTGGTGTTGATTTGTAATTGCATCTCATTCTCTTACTTGCAGTATTGAGCCTATTGTTGGTTCTCGCTTTCACATTATAATCCTATAACCTCAGCAGTTTGCATCATCATCCAAGCAGATCAATTTTTATATCTTTTGCATCTTGACACCCTATATCCAAGAGGAAACATTTCCCCTAGTGTCCATATTCCTCATGCACCTCCTTGGATTGAGCATAGGTATGTTCCATTGTTGGAACTAGTTTCTTGCTTGTGACACTCATTTCCTCCTCTGTATCATAACATTCATTTGACTATGAAAAAAAAAATACGGGCACGAAAAGAATATTATCTTATATTGGCAGTAATCGTGTCATATTTGAACAAAGAACAAAACTTTTGAGTCCACGTGTCATCAAAATTTTGGGTTTAGCATGAACTTAGGAAGTTGAGCTCATCACTTAGATTTTACTCCCCCGATTGGTTACTCTTCCAGTCCCTATGGAGAGTTTGATTGGTGCCTCCTACATCACAAAGTTTCATCATTGAGTCTATGCTGCCAGAGTCTTCCAAATGTCTCATGCTCTTGTTCAAAGGATGTCTATCAACCTGTGTTAGCCATTCGTCAGAACTCTTGACTTTGCATGTCGTCCATAACCTTAGTATGTCTCAAAATTACATGAAGTTGTAGTCCTATTGTGCACCCTGGTCCTACTTTCATCATTGGTAGGTAACCTTGAACTCAAAAGTTGACATTTCATTATTGGTCGCTGACTGGGGGGTTTCCCTTGTGTTCGATGAAAATAAATCTATTCACACATTGGGATTCATGTAGTGTCTTGGACTCCATTAGCCTTATTGGTGGTTTCCTTGCCTTTGTCAACAATTTTCCTTATTGGATGCTATTCATAGGGTCTTTTTCATGTACCTCTTGCATCTGGAACACGCGAAAGACACACATGGTTGTTGGTTTGTGAACATGTTCTTCATCGATTTCCTCCAAATCATGAAGCTTATTCTTTGTAACTCATGCTAAATGATGAGATATGCCTCAATGATATCCTTTCAGTGGGTCTCCTTCCATCGAACTCATCCCATCTATTTTGGAAATGAGACCTAGAGTCCTATGAGTACCCAGAGGCTTCCAGTCATTAGTGGTAGGTTCTCCCACCATCGACAGTTTGGAATAAATCAATGTCTCATGATCGATGGATTCTTGAAGTGTTCGACCCCAACACCTTTATTCACACTTGTAAGAATGTACTTGGTTCCTTGACACCTACTTTCATTATCGGTAGGTTGTCTCACATTTGTTAATGATATACCTTAATGACCGGTAATCAAACGAAGTCTCATTATGCTCGACCTCAACTCCTTTATTCACACAATGTAGAATTGCACCTTTGGAATATTGTGTAGAAGACTTGAAGACATTAGTTCATAGTCGCAACTTTCGTGAGTTGTTTCTATATTTCATTGGAGTACTACCTATGTGACTTCAATGGTCATGGGAGATCAGATTGTACTCCATTGTATACATATATATTCAGATTGATTTTGAGACTATTTTTACTGGGCCTTGTTCGTGACTATGACAACCTTTGGCAGATAGCAACCTTTGTATTTCCTATTCATGGCCATGAACAATTGTTTGGTATATTTTCACATGGATCTGCGGTGTAATTCAAATTAGCAGCCATGTGCACAAAGTCAATATAGATTTTAATATTCTCATGAACAACTAGTTCTTCTAGATGAGTCTCCATTACTCCACTTCTGGGTATGATAATGTATTTCGTCCATCACAGATACTCCTCTGACCTCACACATTAGGGGGCATCTGTTATTGCAATATTTTCCTCACCCTATGCAAATTTGTTCAAAAGGCCTTTTTCAATTTCCCTATGCAGACTTGAAGTCCCTTTTTGCAAACCCCATAGCTAAAAAAAATATTTTTCCACATATACACACCCTAACTATTATAAAACATGTGTATACGCATGTTGCACCATTACAACCCGCGTACATTGGGTTTTGTGCCCAAAATTAAAAATAGTTTCGGTTTTCCATGTCACGTCATGGGATCCATGATCCTTGACCTTCCATATACTGGAAACATTATGAATCGGCCATTCAGTTCCATTTTAAGGCTATAAATGGGCCATATCCAAGGTGTGGAAAAGAGGAGAAGAATTCAACTTTGAGAGCAAAGTTACTCTGGAGAAATTATTCACTTCATATTGAGTTTGCATCCCTTTGTCCTTTTAAGTCCGAACACATTGTTCAACCCCCAAGCTCTTCCCTAATTGATTTAGAACCTCATTGTATCTCTTATATGATATTTCCTTTGGTGGAGGATTGAAGTGGTGGAGGCCCTGCTGGAAGGGACTTAGTTTCTTGGTTTTGAACCGTGCCGACACGAAAGTTTGTAATTCATTCAATTTTGCTGATTAAATTTTAATAGAAATACTCTTTTCTTGCCCAATTACTGTCTTTCAAATGTTTGAATTGTTATTCCATGGGCATATTTGTTATGAATATTGTTGGAATATGATATCGAGTGTGCTAACTTTATATATTATCACCATATGTTTGCGTTTCTTGGTTGTTGAGGACAAGTTGCAGGTGTATCGCTTTGAGTCGAGTGCTCAATAGTGGAATTCATCAAACATCTTGGCAAAGTAGGCTTCTTATCTTGTCTAGTTAGAATATTTGTTTATGTAGCATACCTGGGATTAGAGTTGATTTATGCAATCATTTTTGTCTATTGTGGTTTGCCCCATTCCATAGAGAGATTTTCCTCATAACACTGTTGTTTTTACATGTTTTAAATATGAACTGCATGTTGATACTATATGGGGAATATTGAAGATAATTTTACCTTACAAAAATTACCTATGCTGTCATAAAAATTGAGGCGAGTTGACTAGAAAAAAATGTTGTTATAAACACTCAAACAGTTAGTGGACAACAAGGAAAAATACAACGTAAAGAATGGTGACACATCATGAGTTTGGAGAAAGTTCACATAATAGAGAGGAATATTCTGATGAGAGGAGGGTGGTGGAAACCCTTCTATATTTAGATGAAACTGTAAGAAGCCTTATGGAAAAATTACCAAGTTGTAAGACAGAAAATGAAAGGCTGATAAAAGAATAGGAAAAACAAACTGAAATTAATGTAGTCTTACTACAAATCCTGTCATATATAACATGGTCCAAGATTTAGTAATGTGAACAGACATAATGTTAAGAAAAACCAAAGTCCACCTGAGATAAAAAAACATGGCCTTAAAAGAAACAACACAAGAATAAGCACCTCGAAGAAGGCCCAACATGGAGCCAAGATGCATGCTAACATTAAGGACTCATCTAAAGGATTCTCTAGTAAGGTAACTAATAGCTCCAAGTAATTTTCTAGTAGTTAGACTAGTTCACCCCTCTAGGGGAGAAGAAAGAGGAGAAAAAGTGTTAAGGGGCATGACCTTGAAGATTTTAAGAAATCTAAGCCACCCACTTTTGATGGAGAGATTAAGAAGGGAGAAGAAGTAGAATCTTGGATACCTGGCCTAAATAAGTATTTCAGAGTCCATGACTACTACGAAAACTTAAAGGACCAAATATCCATTTTCAACTTGAATGGAAAGGCCTCCATATGGTGGGAAGACCTTAGGAATGTGAAAGGAATTCACGAGAAAGAGATTTCATGGAAACAATTTGAGAAATATTTTAAGAAAAAGTATCTATCTGAGAGTTACTATGATTAAAATACTAAGGAGTTATATGAACTCAAGCTGGGACAAATCATCATAGATGAATATGTCAAAAAATTCCTTGAGTTGATGAGGTATGTGCCTTATATCAGGGATGCAAAGACGAAGATACATCGGTTCATTAGTGGACTGACTCAATCCTTTCGAGAAAAGATTGAGTTTGATGAACCTAAGACCTTGGAAGACACCATTACAAAGGCAAGGTACTGTTATGAGAAATTCAAGCACACGAAAGAACCTCATAAGGATTGGAAAAATGAAAGAAAATTGGGATTCAATAAGAAGGGTTTTAAACCCTCAAGATTTAAGAACCATGGGAAAGGTTCTAAGATGATCCTTCCTACTAAAAGTGTGTATCACAAAAACATTCCATCTCAAAGTGGAGATAAACCATTGGGATCAGCCCCAGGAAAGACTGATAATACAAAGAGAGAACCCTTAAAGTGTTGGGGATGTGGAGAAGAAAATTTGTTGAGGGACTTCCCACATAGGGAACAAGACAATAGGAGAGTATACAACATCCAGGAAACTACCATAATCAATGATATGGATAGGAGCATGCCACAAATCTATGTAGCCCTGGATTATAGACAAGATGACCACCAAGCTTCAATCATGGAGATGGAGGGTATGATTTCCAACCGTCCTGTTTCTATTTTGATTGACCCTGGTTCTAATCTGAGTTATGTTTCCCCTCAAACTATTGAGAAATGCAAATTGCAGCCAATAAAAAATGCTAAGTCATGGTTGGTACAACTAGACACTGGAACAAAAACAAAGGTAACACAGGTCTTACCAACATGCCAATTCATTGTGAATGGGATATCCACACAAACAACACTAAACATACTTCCTCTAGGATCTTATGACATGATGGTTGGCATGGATTGGTTGTCTTCCCATAAATCCAAGTTAGACTATTACAATGAAAAATTAGAATGTGAAGATAAGGAAGGGGAGAAAACAACCCTACAAGGCATTTAAAAACATGTCTCAGTGAGACAAATCTCAGCCCTTCAAGTGAAGAAGTATTGCAGAAAATGATGTCATTTGTATGCAATACAAGTACTGAAATCTATTGAGGATAGTGAAACAAGTTTATAGGACCACCCTATATTAATATAGTACAAGGATGCGTTTCCAGAAGAGGTACCAGGTCTACCTCCAAGAAGATATTTTGATTTCTAAATAGAACTTGTACCCAGAGTGGTGCTAATGTCTAGAGCACTCTGAGCACCCTATAGAATGAGTACACTAGAGCTAGTTGAGCTCAAACTATAGGTGAGGGATATGTTGGAAAAAGGGTACATCGGGCCTAGTTTGTTCCCTTGGGGAGCACTAGACTTGTTTCTGAAGAAGAAGGATGGCACCCTCAGGTTGTGCATATACTATATACAACTCAACAAGATGGAAATTAAGAATAAATATCCTTTTCCACGAATTGATGACCTATTTGACTAGACAAGGGGTGCTACAATATTTTCCAAGATTGAAGTAAGGTCTGGTTACTATCAAATCCAAATTAAGGATGAAGACATACATAAAACAACCTTTAAGACAAGGTATGGGCACTATGAATTTGTGGTGGTGCCATTTGTGGTGGTTATAATATGAGTTTCTTGAGCTAGATGCTAGCATAATATTTTATCTTGTTTGAATGGTATAATCTACAACTCTATAGGCCTAGAGGCTTGGGAAATGTGAAGTAGAACTTGAATATCATATTTTTTAAAGGGTTTTCTGCTTACCTCCATTTAGAAAAGGAGAACTGTTAGTCATGAGTTTTTAAATGAATTTGGGGCATAATAATTTGGCCTCTGTGTTGGTCGGAAAATTCTCAAATAGATTTTACAAGGTTCAATTTTACAAATATAGAGTCGGGATAGACTCTATGGGGCTGCTCAGGGACTGTCAATCCCTCAAAATTACCTTTTCCCTGTTGTAGAATTCGAGCTATATAGAAGAAAGGTTCTTCCTTGAAATTGTTTTCTTTTCCAAGTGACCTCAAGCTCGAGTCCATGGAATCAACCAAATATTTGTTAATATTTAAGAGTGTAGCCCTTGGGGGCTTTTCAAATTCCCATACGACCAGGACCCTGGAACCCTTCACTACGCTCAAAAGGAGCTAAGCCTTCTGGGCTTTGGGACTACAGAGGTCCAAGATTCAAGGATGTTTGAAATTCACAACAATGCAATCCCATCAAAGGAAACCTACTGACACAGTTACAAATGGTTTGAAAAAAAAATGGCGGTCTCTTATCTGTTACCATGTGATCTTCCCTATCATTAACCACTAACCAAATTTTCTGTTAGGAAGCAACGAAATTTGTAGATCAAAGGAACTTCAGGATCTTCCCTGACTGTTGGATATAATCTCAATTCGACATTGACCTACTTTGGGATTAAAAATGTGTTAAATAGATGGAACCCCCGAGTGTTGAAGTCACGAAGTGACACAAGCCATAGATATAAGAATCCTTTAGGACCCTTCTCGACCGTTATATAGAGTGTCATGGAAAGATAGGGTAAGTGAAAATGTTGATCGACAACATACATTCATCCATGCTTTATGAAATTTCTGGTAGGTAACCCTTCAAGGATTTATTGGGTTAAGAATGGTAAGGGTTTAGAATTTGAGAAATCCCAAAGTGGTGAAATCCCGCCAACCTTCAGATTGAGGGAAGGAATTTGGGAGCGTTGGGGACCATAGATTGAGGATTCGCTGGGAACTTTTATCACCCATTCGATAAACTAGTGGGGAGGTAGCGTAAGCATTTCAATGAACTATTGCTTCATTAGATATAAGGTTTGAGTAGTGAAATCATACCAAAGGCCGAAGAATATAAGGAAAGGAAGTACAGGACTTCAGGACTTCAATACTCCGGGGTTCTAGGAGATTCAAGGATATAGGATGGGGTGTTAAGAACTGAAGCTATGAAGAACTGAAGTCCCCTTTTTGTAGTCTCCAGCTCCGATTTGATGAGTCCGCATATTCCATGACATAAAAGGTTGGTTTGTTGTTCACGGGGGTCAAACTCGCGACCTCCAGAGATAGGTGGCAGAGTCTTGGCAGGGGCCGGGCTACTAGACCACCCACACGATGGTTCTTAACCATATGGCTTAAAATTTATATTAAATTTTGCACTACATTTTAGTTTGGTGGGGTTTGGGTCAGGGCTAAGCCCCAACCCTTGGTTGCGTCCCATTCTACATATGGCCTTTACCATAAAACGTCACCACTCAAACATTTCGTGTGGGAAACTCTCCAGCCTTTATCCCACGATCACACCACCCATTTCCATATGACCACAACGTGGAACTACCAACAGTTAGGTTCAGTCATGTGCTACTTTAACGATCGTCGCTTGGCCACATAGGCCACGCGACCAAGACCTCTGCCGGGAAAAGGGGCCAACACACTAACGTTGTGACATTTTGCTAGATTTTGTGAGAAGGCACGCGTTCTGGGTTTTTGTCATGGAAAACACCCGTCATCTAGGTTCAATCAGTTTGGGTGAGTTTTGGTGAGTAGAGACAACAAAGAATTGGGAGAAACTTCCAGAGAGTGACTCCAACTCAGTTTTTGGCCAAACCAGGTGCAGGAAGAGCCCCACTAGGGGTTTTTGGACGTTCTATAGCCATTGAAGCCATCCATTTCTCATTATGAGCATTGTAAAGCACTGGTTTTGACACGTTGAGCATTAGTGAAAATGATCCATTGGAAGCTGGACCAGGAGATGTAGCCCAAGAGAGGGGTGAACTCCTTTATCATATTGTTGTGTTAATGTGTGTATTTTGATGGTTGTTTATGTTGCTCATGATTAAGTAAAATCTCATTAATATTTATGTGTTTATAATTTGATCCTATTACCCAAGAACATACCATTTCACTTGCAATTTTAAAGAGATTCAAGCCTTTACATTTTCAGATCAAATTGGTATCAAATCATAGGTTTTTGAAGGTTTTATTGTTTGCAAGTGTTTGTTTTTTGATGCTTGCAAGGTTGAATCTCACAAGAGGAGAAGGTAAACTTGTAGAGCGAAGTTCTCAACTGTCAATAAGGATAACTACACAATCACCTCAAGATTCAAGAAGTTATTCAACAAGTATGGCTAATGAGGAGATTCATGAAACTCTTACTTCAGAGGATGAAACTTTCAAAAAATCTTTCTATGATATGATAGATATGTTCATAGTTTTATATGAAGAAATAAATGTAATATTGCAAGGTGAAATCTCAAACCCTCCAAAGGGTAATGGATATAATGGTGATAAAAATCCAAAGGGAAATGGATGGAATGGTGATACTCCACCTCCTTCACCTCCATCTTCCACCTCTTCTACCATTTCACAACCACCTCCAAATTCTCCAAAAGAACATGGTAAAATTCCTCTACAAACTTCTTTTCTTAAGCTTGATATTAAGTTTGAATTTCCTATGTACAATGGAGAGGTAAATGCTGAGAAATTGGATAAATGGATTCGTCAGATTGAAGTATATTGTAGGACAAAGGATAAAAGATGATGAAACTAAGATTCAACTTTCTTCTGTTATATTGGAAAGTGAAACACTTATTTGGTGGGAAGCCAAAACTCAAGAGGACATGAAGAAACATGGTAAAGTTTTATCCTCTTGGAATGATTTTATTGTTGCACTTAAAATACAATTTTATCCATTAGGATACATGCAAAAAGTTATTATGGATTGGAAAAACTTTAGACAAGCTAAAGGGAAAAGTGTTCAAAGCTACACTCAATCATTTATAAGAAGATCTTTAATTTTGGGTATAGATTTGTCTTCTCAAGAAACTTTACTCAAATATATTGGAGGATTTCATAGCTACTTGAGGCACATGATACTTATGTTTAAACCTACAAGTCTAGATGAAGTTTGTGTACATGAAACTCATTTAGAAGCAAGAGGGAGGAGTGAACCTCAAGAGGAAAAAAAATACCTTTTGTTCATGGAGACAAAGGAAAGAAGAATTTCAAGGGAAATGGAAGAAAGAATTCTTCAGTCAAGAAAGAGGGAGAGAAACTCACATGTAAACACTGTTCAAAAGATGGCCATGATGAAGACCATTGTTGGAAACTTCATCCTGAAAAGAGACCCAAAAAGTTCATCCATAAGGGGAAACCAAAGACTACTACAATCGTACAACATGATTTAGGTTCTGATTCGGGTGATGAAACAAAGATTACAACCATGGGTTTTCAAGGTAAGGATTATATTGCAAGTACTAATTCTTCAAGTAGTAGTAGCCTCAATGAAACTCAACATGAAAAAGAAAGAATAGAGCTTTTCCACATAAGAGGGATTTCAAAGCATACCAATATAGATACTCTTTTTGATATTCGATCTCAAGCAAACCTCACATCTAAAGACATTGTTAAGAAACTAAAATTGGAAACTAATCCACATCCTAAACCATACCCTCTAGGATGGATATGTGACAATGCCAAATTGCATGTGACAAGAAGGTGTAAACTTAGATTTTCCATCACTGCAAATTTTATAGATGAGGAAGAGCTTGATGTTATTCCTTTGGATATCTGTGTTATTGTGTTGGGAAGCCCATACTTATATGATAGGAGAGCCATATTTCATCGTCACGAGAAAAAGTATCATTTGTTTAAAAATGGAGTTGAGTACATTGTTAGAGAATATACAAAGAAGTTGAATTTGTCACTTGTAAATGCTGGAAAAATGACGAGATTAGTCAATGCTAGTAAGAATTTTTTCCTCTTGATGATCAAACCCAAAGACAATGTTGAAAAAGAAGCTTTCCAAGGTTGTGATTCAAAGTTTAAATCTGATTTATATGAGTTTGTTAACCAATATGATGAGATTTTTCAGAAACCAAAAGAATTTCCTCCAAAAAGGGCTATCCAACATGAGATACAATTGCAACAAGATTGTCCTCTTCCAAACATTGGTATGTACAGTATGTCAGTCATGGAGAATGATGAAATTAAAAAACAAATCCAAGAGTTTCTTGACAAAGTGGTCATCATTCCAAGCACATCGCCACGTGGATCACCAATTGTTTTAGTGCCAAAGAAATATGGTACATGGCGCATGTGTGTAGATATCAGGGCCTTGAATAAGATTACGGTAAAGAATTGTTATCCTCTTCCTAGAATTGATGATTTTATTGATCAATTGAAGTATGCTAAGTATTTTACTAAATTGGATTTGAGAAGTGGATAACATCAGATTAGGATTGCTGAAGGAGACACTTGGAAGACAACTTTCAAAACAAATAAAGGTTTGTTTGAGTGGGTGGTAATGCCATTTGGACTTTGCAATTCTCTTGCTACATTCATGAGAGTCATGAATGGTGTTTTGAGGCCTTTTATTGATGATTGTGTGATTGTATACTTGGATGAAATTTTGATATTTAGAAAATATCGTGAAGAGCATGTTACACATGTAAAGCAAATTTTGAATGTCTTAAAGATTTTTTTAATTTTTTTGAAGATGTCTAAGTGTGAGTTTGGAGAGACCTCACTTGTTTACTTGGGACATATTGTTGGAGGAGGAGAACTGAAAATTGATCCTTCCAAGGTCAAAGTCATTTTGGATTGGACCAAGCCCCACAATGTGGCAGAGGTAAGAAGATTTTTCGGAGCAACCCAATATTGGAGAAATTTTATTGCTAACTTCTCTTCAATTGCAGCTCCATTACATGCAATGATAAGCATCAAGCAAGTTTTCCAATGGGGAGGCAAGCAACAAAAATAATTTGATGCATTGAAGGAGAATATTAGTTCAACTCCAGTTCTTGCACTTCCAAATTTGAGACAACCATTTGAGATCCAAACAGATGCAAGCAATTATGTAATGGGAGCAGTCTTGTTGCAACATGGTAAGCCTATTTTTTTTTCATTATGAAACTTTTATTAGTGTTGTGATTAACTATCCTATTTATGATAAGGAGTTGTATGCATTGGTGAAAAGTGTGAAATAATGGAAACACTATTTGTTGGGAAAATAAACTATCATTCACACAGATCATCAACCATTGCAATACTTACAATCACAAACAAAGCTACAACAAGCAAGGAACTTCAAATGAATGGGTTTTCTACAACAATTCCAGCTGGTTATAAGGTATAAAAAATGCATTTATAACAATGTTGCTGATATTCTTTCTAGGCCTATTGCTAGTGCTTCAGTTATTCTTAAGCATAATTCTATCATGCATGAGAGCTATGTTGAAAAATATGCTTTAGATGTTGATTTTAAAGAGGTTTATGCAACTTTGTGTTATTCTAACCAAGTTGAGGAATTGGATTACCATGTGCATGATAAACTTTTGTATCATCTTGGAAAGATATGTATTCCACGGGGTGAAAGAGTCAACATCATAAGGGAACCTCATTCTTCTCTTATTGCTGGCCACTTTGGTGTAGGCAAGACAATGGCTAATTTGCAAAGGTATTTCTATTGGCCTAAAATGAATGAAAGTGTTTCAAGATATGTAAGAGGATGTTCTTTATGTGCTACATTCAATCCTAGCAATATAAAGTTGGGTTTGTATACTCCACTTTCGGTTCCTTCTCGTCCTTGGGAAAACATTTCCATGGACGTTGTAGGAGGTCTACCTATGTCTAAAAAGAATCATGATTATCTTTATGTTGTGGTTGACCATTTCAGAAAAATGTGTATTTTGATGCCTTGTAAGTGTTACACGTCAAAATTCCTCACTTCAATAATATCCCATTGTCATTATCGTAAGTTTCACACTTTTGTCGCAAGTGTCACAAACATGATATTTTCATCCTGCATGTGTCGCAAGTGTCACACTTTTTTCGCAAGTGTTGCAAACATCATAATTTATTCCCACATGTGTCTCGTTGCAGATTACATCATAAAAACACTTGGTACACCGTCTAATACTTGTTAGAAGAGGAAATCATGTCATTTGGAAAATCTTACAAACATTTTTCCTTGAAGAAAAATCATCTTAAGCGAATTTTTGGAGATCAACGCTCCCCTGCTCACATGCAGGGAGCACTAGCACTCCTTTTCCACTTATCAAGGAGCACTATAATGATCTATTGCCATCTTTAAGGGAGAGTTGATCTGTTGAGAGAATCTTGGGGAGGAATCCCCCTTATCTCTAAGGATAGCTAGAAAGCATCAAAGTTAGTTTGGCTCGAATCCAAGTTATAGGCTAGATCTAAGGGAAATCCCACAATTGATGGAGTCATATCCTCAAATTATTCCAAATATGTCTAAGGTGGTTGAGCCTCTCAAAGCCTATATAAGGAGGCATTCTCATGGTGAAAAGGAGGAGAATATCAGTGAAAATATTGTCATTCTGATTGTGGGTCTTTCGAGCAAGGGGTTGGACAAGGGGGACTTGGTGAGGTTGTTTCATATGCATCTACAGATTGTAAGTACCTTGTTATGTTATCATTAATATATATTCTTGGCCTGTTTCCTTCAAGTTTGTGTATGTTTATAGAGGCTTGTCTCTTCTTGATAAATCTAGTTTAAACTAATCTTGATAGAATAACAAGCATGCATTGTCTTTGTTGTCTATTGAATTGCAGAACTCATTAAAGGGATTGAAGATCAAGTTCATCCTAGACCAAGAAAATACAAACTTCGGAAAAAGGTACATCATGGTTTCTTCCTCTTTTTCCTTTGACTAATTTAGCTACATTTAAAGGAATGTCAACAATCTTTTCATGTTTAGAGAGTCTGAAAAGAGATTAAAGGAGACTCCTGAGTAGCATTTTATCTCTTTTTCGGACTTTGGAGATTAAATTTACGAAAAATTACAACCATGGAGTCATCTTTAAGTTATTTTCAAACTCTCTAAACATGAAAAACCACCGAGTTTTCCTTCTCTGGACTCGTTAAAAATCACACATTGAAGGGCCCATATGGGACCAAGCCCTTACTTCTTCCAGTTTCATAAACAAAGGAAGAGTAACTTACTGAAGGTGGTTTATATCGAGCATGTGTTATCCTCCTCGATCTCTTAAAAACAAAAAGAGGTACTCGTCTATCTGGATGGGGGAAAAATTTGAAGGAAGCAAGCCAAGCCATTTTTTAGAATTGTCACAAGTCAGTCTTGCAGTCTCCCTTGAACACGACACATTGTTTTTACATACATTTTAATCCATTGAACCTCTGCACCGAACCAATCCCCTGAGTATTTTTACTCCTTTGGGTCACTCGATGAAAGTCACAATATCCACTGCATCATGTTTCTGCTGCTAAGTTATATTCTTCCTCAGTGTTCAAGGGAAGTATCTGCCTCGAGAGTCAACCATCACAAATTTCCCATTTCAATACTCATGTCAGTCCATACTCATTTTATTCACCATCTTACATCTCTATGTCAGTTTCATGTCATTGATGAGGGATACATCAAGGCCCTCCTTCTACGAGTCTTTTCCTGTCGACTTCAACACATTATCTGAGAAATTTGACTTAGAACCCAGTTAGTACCTTGGGACCTGCATGCCTCCTCGCCTCTGATAGTAGGTTTACATCATTGACCTATGATTGGATGATGCCATGAATGTTCGACTTCAACTCATATATTCACATTCATTGGATTGTACTAGGGTAACTTGGGACTCATTGACATCACTGATGATTTCCCTCACACTTGTTAACGGTTTACCTCATTGAATGGTAATCAAGTGGTTTCTACCATGTTCGACATCAAAAAAACTATTCACATGGTTAGATTTGTACTACATTGGGATTAAGAAGAAGGCCCTGGGTTAAGCTTTCACTTTGTTATCTGCTTTCTCAAGCTGCAAAGGAGATCTTTTGACCATACTGATATAATATCACATAGATACACTTTGTATTGGTATGTGGCTATGTTTTATCATCTCGTATATCCAATGTGTATTTCTTGTGGCTATGATCAGTTCATTTCATGGAGGTATAGATCCACATTGTATCTTTGGTGGCTATACCCTTATTCAGTATGATTATGGATCTGAAGTGTATTTGCTGGTGGCCATACCTTAAGTCCTTTATCACTCAAGCATAGGTATACCTGGCTTGGGTTTGAAACATATGATAACATGTGTTTGATGGTTTTTTGCAACTTCTACCGGGTTATCCGACTCCATACCCTTGCTTTGAAAATATACAAAGCGCTTCAGTCATCAGCTTCTATCTTTTGACCTCGCACTTTGGGGGGAAATCTGTTACATGTCAAAATTCCTCACTTCGATAATGTCCCATTGTCATTATCGTAAGTGTCGTAAGTGTCACACTTTTGTCACAAGTGTCACAAACATCATGTTTTCATCCTGCATGTGTCGAATTGCGGACGAAATCATAAAAACACTTGGTACACCTTCTACGACTTGTTAGAAGAGGAAAACATGTCATTTGGAAAAGATTACAAACATTTTTCCTTAAATAAAAGCCATCTTAAAGGAATTTTTGGAGATCAGTGCTCCCCTGCTCACATCCAAGGAGCACTAGTGCTCCTTGTATACTTACCAGGGAGCACTATAGTGCTCTATTTCCAACTTTAAGGGAGCATCGATCAATTGAGAGAATCTTGGGAAGGAATCCCCCTTATCTCTAAGAACAGCTAGAAATCATCCGAGTTAGTTTGGATCAAATCCAAGTTATAGGATAGATCTAAGGGAAATCCCATAACTGATGGATTCATATCCTCAACATATTCCAAAGACAACTAAGGTGGTTGAGACTCTCAAAGATTATATAAGGAGGAATTCTCACGGTGAAAAGACGGAGAATATCAATGAAAAGTATTGTCATTCTGATTGTGGGTCTTTCGAGCAAGGGGTTGGACAAGGAGGAATTGGTGAGGTTGTTGCATCTACAGATTGTAAGTAACTTGTTATGTTCTCATTAATATATATGATTGGCATGTTTTCTTCATGTTTGTGTATGTTTACAAAGGTTTGTCTCTTCTTGATAAATCTAGTTTAAACTAATATTGGTAGAATAGGAATCAATCATTGTCTTTGTTGTCTATTGAATAGAAAAACTCATTAAAGGGCTTGAAGATCAAGTTCAACCTAGACCGAGCAAAGACAAACTTCAGAAAAAGGTACATCATGCTTTCTTCCTTTTTTTCCTTTGACCAATTTAGCTGCATTTAAAGGAATGTTAGTCTTCAATGTTATCATTTTCCTGTCTTGGTCATAAGGGGTCTAGGATCCAAGAGGACATTCACTTGTCCGCAGGGGAATTTTCCTACAATAGTAAGAAGTAGGTTATAGCTAAGTAAATGACACAAATGTTCTTTCAGCATGTTTGAGTACATTCTAGGCTGCCTAAATCCATTATTTCTGATTGATATTCTCGATTTATTGGGAAATTTTGGTCAATTTTTTGGGAACTCATGGACACCAAACTTAAAAATAGCACAAATTTTCATCCACAAACCTGTAAGTTTTAAAACTATGAAGTAAATCAATGCATACAAATTCTTAAGAAAAACATAAATTAATCAATGGTTGATACACATAGTACACAAAGATTTATGTTGGAAACCCTTAACCGAGAGAAAATCAACCTTCCTTGGTGCCACACCTTTCAAATCTTCATTGTATTAATTTCACCATTCACCATACAATATATACAATGTCTTGGGTATTCTATAGCTACCAAAACCTTAATCCCTTAATCCATGATTAGTTTAGAAAACCACTAAAAATAGCAAAATCGATTAAAATAGCAAAAACCGCCAAAAAAAAAAATCACGCTCCGTGTAACCAGGGGGGGACAAACTTGGCCCCCCTTGGGACCCCCCTAGGAAAGTGCCTGATGCACATGACACAAGGATCGAAGGAATTTGGGATTGTCAGATGCAGTTGTCAAATCTAACATACCCACACACACACATGCAAAGAATATAACACATACCCAACATTCTCCCACTTAATTTTTTCTTTGCATACAGGGGTTCACAGGATTACATAGTCAACAATACAGGGAAACAATGCCCATTGTTACTCTACACCTGGAGAACTTCTCTGTGCTCATAGACTTTGTCAATGAATCTGCAACATTCTTCAAAGTGTCAACCTTTTCCAGCAACTCCTTCTTTTCTTCAACCATGTCTCTCACAAAGTGATACTGAACATCAATATGCTTTGTCTTTGAATGATAAGAAGGGTTATTTTCCAGGAAGATTGCACTCAGACTGTCACACTCTAATCCCAACCCAATACCTGAACATAATCTTTGTAACCATACTTCTTCCTTGCTTCATGAGTGGCTACCATGTATTCAACTTTTGTAGTTGAGAGTGCCACTATAGCCTATATTTTTCTCATCCAACTGATTGCCCCTCCAAATAGGTTAAACACATACCCACTTATGTATCTTCTACGATCTAGATCTCCAACCCATTCTACATCAACAAACCCATGTATGTCCACCACTCTGTCCAATCCTAGTATTCCTTGGTAGCACAATCCATAATTGGTAGTGCCACACAAATACCTGAAGACCCTCTTTACTATTGTCCAATGGTCCTTCCCTGGTTTTGACATATACATGGGACATGTCCTCTTCTTATTCCCGTGTCTTGGGACACTGATCTATAGATAACTTTACATCTATAGGAATAGGAACCTTGATCGGTTTACTTCCATGCATATTAAACCTCTACAATATCGTCTCAACATATTTTCTTTGATTCAACCATAGTTTCTTGTTTGCACGATCTCTTTTAATCTCCATTCCTAAAATGAAGTTAACAACACCGAGACACTTCATGTAAAATTTGGAGGATAGATATGATTTCATGTCCTTAACAACATCCGTGTTATTTCCTACCAGCAACATGTCATCAACATATAACAGTACATAAATGAAGTGATTACCAACCTTCTTGGAATATACACAATGATCAACCCTGCTTCTCACAAATCCCAATCCAAGGATGTATGTGTCAAAATTTTGGTACCACATCCTAGGTGATTGCTTCAGACCATATAATGAATTATTTAACTTACATACCAGCTCTTACTTCCCCTTCACTACAAATACTTATGGTTGCTTCACGTAGATTTCTTCTTCCATATCCCCATGTAGGAATGTTGTCTTCACATCTATCTGTTCCACTTCAAGATCAAAAGCAACAACAATAGATAAAATAAATCTAATAGAAGTTAACTTGGAAACATTAGAAAAAATCTCACCAAATTCAATTCCCTCTACCTGGGAATAACCTTTTGCTACTAATCGAGCTTTGTATTTCTCCACTTTTCCTTCTGCATTAAAATTATTCTTAAACAACCATTTTATACCAACAGATTTTCTTCCAACTGGAAAGTCAACTATATCCCATGTCTCATTCTTATCCAAGGCAACCATTTCTTTAACCATGGCCTTCTTCCAGAGTTTACTATCCTCTAAATTCATTGCTTCCCTGACAGTTCTGGGATCATCATCAGTAATAGATAAAGAAAAAATAGATCGATAATCAAGTGGAATATACCTTTCTGGTTGCCTTCTTTCCCTCACTAATCCCTCAATACTGGGGTATGAGGTTCTTCTTCTTCTGCTTCATCTTCTTCTGATGATTCATATTTTACATCATCCAACTCAAACTCTATTTTCTCAGGTTCTTATTTCCTTGGTAGGAATTCTTGTTTGGAAACATCTTTTACCTCTCTAAAAACAACATCTCGTCTGTAAATAATCTTCTTAGTTTTTGGTTTCCAAATCTTATAACCTTTCACACCATCTTTATAACCCATAAAGATACACTTTTCAACTTTATTATCCATATTACTCCTATTTTCCTTTTGAACATGTACATAGGCATCACAACCAAACACTTTGAGATGTTCAAGAGCGATTTTCTTACCAGTCCATACCTCATGTGTAGTTTTATCATCCAACGTTGATGAGGGTGTTCGATTGACCATGTAACATGTTGTACCCACTACCTCTACCCAGAATTCCTGTCCCAACTCGGCATGACTAAGAATGCTCGATTTTTCCATCAGTGTCTTGTTCATCCTTTCTGAAACTCCATTCTGCTGAGGTGTGTATGGATTAGTCTTCTACCTTTCTATGCCACACTTCTTACAGAATTCTTCAGATTCATTTCCACAAAATTCTCCACCATTATCTGTCCTCAATACCTTTATTTTCTTCTCTGTCTGATTTTCTACCAGAGCCTTAAACTCTTTAAATTGATCGAATACCTCCAATTTATTTCTAAGAAAATAAATCCATGTGTTACTTGAGAAATAATCTATGAATGAAACATAATACATAGATTTACCTAGTGAAGGAACATGCACAGGTCCAAACACATCACTGTGTATCAACTCTAAGATCCCCTTTGATCTTGTAGCACCATATGGAAATCTTACTCGATTCTATTTACCATATATGCAATGTTCACAGAAATCAAAATCCAGAGTGAAATTAGACATACCTTCAACCATACCTTTAACGTGTAGTGTTCAAAGGCCCTTTTCTTAAATATGCCCCAGTCTTTGATGCCACAACATGGTCTTCTTTCCAGGTATAGTATTGGTCTTGATAGTATTGGTCTTGTCTTGCTTATTTCTTTGCTCAGGTAAAAACGAACTGTTACAACCATTAGTATAAGTGCTTCCTAACAACTTGTACAAAGTTCCACACCAAACTCCCCTCATCAACACCGTTGCTCCTCATACCATATTGCAAGTTCTGTTTCCCAATACAATATCCACTCCTACATCATCCAACTTGCTTACATATATTAGGATCTTGGCTGTAACGACCCCCTCGACCAACCTGAGGCCAGGGTACACTACTCCAGAGCAACCACTCATTCTTTGATGCCAATCGGTAACATTCCTAGCCATCAGGGTGGGACATGCTACTCTAGGGAACATATTTCGTTCCCATACTGTGGAACATACAATAGCATACCTAGTAGTCAAGTAAGCAATGCCACCTAAATTTACTTTTTTAGACTGCATGCAACTAGACATATACATATAGCACACTCGCAGAAGATTTACATCTAACATAAACAAACAATTACTTTCTGTAACACGAATTTTATATTACAAATAGTAGTAATTACCGATATGAATCATTTACAGGAAATTACCCATAAGCACACAAGCATTCATAGTCACATATATGATAAAATCATAACTTGGGAATGTAAATAGCAACAACATATCCATATTTCATAAAATTGGTACTCATCTTAGAAATTCTGTCACCAACTGCTTGCAGACCATCCATGAACCTCCCAGCCATAGATTACACTATTCATCACTCTCAACAGTGAACCTCCCAGCCATAGATTACACTATTCATCACTGCACTCCACCCAGGGTAAAGGGATTCCTATGCAGGCTAAGTCTCATGGACAATAGGAAAGACTTTGTCTCAAGTTCTCACTCAAATAACAACCTACAACCTCTCATTACCCACATGCCTGTCCCACCCAAGGAAGTGTTCCCCTTATTTTCTCAACAGTCCCTCGGCTTCCCCACTTCCCTTCTAGGACTTCAGCAATAGGCCAGATCGAAAGTATCAGAGCGTTGTAGGTGCAGTTTAGCACCTACACAAATCAATCCCCAACAATTCTCTTGCCCAGAGAACTGCTCACTCAACTAATAGCCTACAACCTCTCATTCCCCACATGCCTATCCCACCCAAGGAAGTGTGCCCCTTCTCTACTCAACAGTCCCTCAGCTGCCCCACTTCCCTTCCAGGGCTTCAGCAATAGGCCAGATCGGAAGTCTCAGAGCATTGTAGCTGCATTTTAACACCTACAAAAATCAATCCCCATCAATTCTCTCACCCAGAGAACTGCTCACGAGCCTGACAACTCGCTTCTTCAATACCGCTCCAAGCTAACTAGGTACG
Organism: Picea glauca; assembly: GCA_000966675.3. NCBI lineage: Eukaryota > Viridiplantae > Streptophyta > Pinopsida > Pinales > Pinaceae > Picea > Picea glauca. The sequence continues at coordinate 254,518 of JZKD02S1798641.1, forward strand.
CCAACAAAAGGGACAGGGAAACAGGTTTTGGAAAGTTGTAATGGCTGTCTCAAAGATAACGAAATGTATGAGTGGAAATGGTCATGGAGTCATTGACTGGATAACTGAGTGTGGAAGAGAATTACTGTCAACTCTTTCGTGGAAGTCCTTGTCTGAATAATGGTGGTTGGGCTGCTGGTAAGGTATCTGTGAGAAGTTCCCCCAAATGAGCTAAGTTCCCCCACGATATGAATGCATGTCCCCAACTTGACACTTGTCATATCGGAAGTTACTTTTGTCCACTTGTCCCCAACTTTAGAACTTAGGGTAAAATTATCCATACTTTATGTTTTGGGAAATATTAGTATAATATTCCCTTCTCTTTTGGCCTTCCCTTTCCTTAACTAGTGAAGTTCAGTCCCCCATCTCTTTTATCTTGATTGGTCAGTGTGCAGTGATGTATTTTATATTAATCATGAGTCATGTACAAAGTAGGTGCATTGACCCTTTAACATCTAGGCTCGCTGGCCTAATTCCAAGACATAAGCATTCTGACTTATAATACTGGCTCACCAACCTATAATTCATATTACATACACAAAGATTTGCTGACCTTAATATCGTGTGCACTTTGTTACTACGCATTGTATCCTCTGTCTTTAAGGTTTCACACACCTTAGTTACTGCACGCGGTATTCATAAATGTGCACATTATAGCCCTTTACTACGCAGTATATACGCGCACCATGCCATGAAAGGTGTATTACAAAAATGATGTCTAAACAACTCACTAGCTTAAATATACTTGGGTTATATTTACATTTGGGTTTGGCCGACGGATATTACAATCCCCTCCCCTTATTTATGCATTGTCCTCAGTGCATCATGTACCCATATACAACAAAAATCTCAAAATTCTTCAAAAAGAAGTGGGTATTCTGTCCGCATTTCATCCTCATGCTCCCAAGTAGTGTCTTCAGGTCCATACTAGGTCCATTGGACCTTTACAAGCCCTATGGCTCGATTCCAGAGTTGTTTGATTTTTCGATCTAGGATGCACACCAAATGCACTTGGAAAGTGCCTTCTTGCTCCACCTGGATAACATTCCAATCAATAACATGATTAGCATCGGGTATATATTTATTTAGTAATGATACATGGAAGACATTATGAACAGACATAGATGCAGGCAATGCAATCATATAAGCAACTGGACCAATCCTCTCTAGGATTTTAAATGGTCCACAAAATCTGGCTACTAATTTGGCGCAACTTCCCAGCTTCAGGGAGCTCCTATTAGCTTTCACTTTCAGGAAACATGATCACCCACTTTGAATTCATCATGGATTCTATTTTTATCAGCATAACTTTTCTGTCTGTTTTGGGCAGCTTTCAAATTCTGCTTAATTTTTAACATTTGGTCCTCCATCTCCTTGAGCAATTATGACTCGACTACTGTTCTATCAACTGGATTATCCCAGCTTACTAGAGTATTGCACCTTCTATCATAGAGTGCTTCAAACAAGCTCATTTTCAATGACGCCTAATACCCATTGTTGTAAGTGAATTCTACCAAGTCTAGGTAGTCTTCCCATTTCGATGTTTTGTCCATCACATACATTCTCAACATATCTTCTATCAATCTATTTACCCTCTCCATTTGTCCATCAATCTTAGGATGGTAAGCTATACTAAAGTTCGGATTCGTTCTGAATCCTTTGAACAATTCTTTCTAGAAATTCGAGGTGAATTTAGGGTCTCTGTCGGACATAATCGTTTTAGGAATTCCATGCAATTGTGCCACTTCCCTCATGAAAATATCAACAACATATGCTACTTTGTGAGTAGTTTTTGGTGGAATAAAATGGGCAGCTTTTTTGAGCTTGTCCACCACTACCATAATCGAATCATGTAGTTTGCTTGTTCTGGGAAATCCCATAATAAAATCCATTGTCACCACTTCCCACTTCCATTCAGGAATGGGCAAAGGTTGCAACAATCCTACTGGGTGCATATGCTCTGTTTTAACTTTTTGGCATTCCATACACCTAGCGATGTATTCTGCAATTTCTCTCTTCATACTTGGCCAAAAGTATTGGCTCTTGACCGCTGTTATGGTTTTCTGATATCCAGGGTCCCCTGCATAAGGAGCATTATGCATCTCATGCAAAATTATACATTTCAAGTCCTAGACATTTGGTATAAAAATTATGTTCTTGTGCAACAATATTCCATCTACTCCCAACTTATAAATATCCATGTTCTGTGGTGTCTTACCTTGCTGTAGCAATGCTACCAATTCTCTGTACTGCAGATCTGTATTTGCAGCTTCCAAAATTTTTCTTTTAACATTAGTCTGATACATGTTGATGGTTGTAGCATGAAGCTCATGCACTCTCCTGCTAAGTGCATCAACCACTTTATTTTCTTTCCCTTTGATATGATTTATATCAAATTTATATTCTCTTAGAAATTCTAACCATCTTTGTTGTCTAGCATCTAGATTTGGTTGATCAAATAAATATTTCAAACCATTGTGGTTTTTTCTTAACTCAAACCTTTTCCCCATGAGGTAGTGTCTCCATTTTCTCAGGGCATGCACTATGGCTGCCAACTCCAAATCAGGAGTGGCATAGTTTGTTTCATGCTCGTTCAACTTCTTTGATTCATAACATATCATGAATCCATTTTGACTGAGGACTCCACCTAGTCCTTCATTATTCATCTGTGCATACAATGAAATCTTCATTTGGGTCTGCAATCCTTAGTATTGGAGCACTTGTTAATATTTTTTTCAAATGTTGGAAATTCCTTTCATAGTCTATTGTCCACCAAAACTTCATACCTTTCCTTTGTAAGAAAGTGATTGGGTGTGATATCTTTGAGAATCCTCCAATGAATCTCCTGTAGTAGCCTGCAAGGCCCATGAAATATCTGACCTCTGTCACATTCTTTGGTGTTGACCATTCTCTAATGGTTGTTACCTTCTCAGGGTCCACTGCTATCCCATCTTTTGAGATGATATGGAACAAATAATGATTTTTTTTCTGATAAAATGAGCACTTGCTCAATTTTTCATTAAACTGATGTTCCCTTAATACTTGCAACACCATCCTCAAATGATTTTCATGATCTTCCTCAGACTTGGAATATATAAGAATGTCATCCAAAAACACAATGACAAACTTGTTCAAATACTCTCGAAAAACACCATTCATTAAGCACATGAAAATAGTTGGTGCATTTGACAATCCAAATGGTACCACTGTGAACTCATAATGACCATACCTTGTCCTAAAGGTGGTCTTGTTAATATCTTATTCTTTAATTCTTACCTGATGGTATCCTGATCTGAGATCTATCTCTGAAAATATCCTTGCATCCTTCAATTGATCAAAGAGGTCATCAATCCTTGGTAGAGGATATTTGTTCTTAATAGTCACTTTATTCAATTTTCTGAAGTCAATGCACAATCTTAACATTCCATATTTCTTTTTCACAAACAAGACTGGGGCACCCCAAGGTGATACACTTGGGTGTATATACCCCTTCTTCAGAAGTTCTTCAAGCTGCATTTGCAACTCCTTCAATTCTGGTGTACTCATTATGTAAGGAGTCTTTGATACTGGTGTTGCTCCAGGCATCAAATCTATAGAGAAATCAATGTCTCTTCTTGGGGGTAGTCCTAGTACTTCCTTGAATACATCTTCAAACTCTTTCAGGATTGGATAATCCTCCAAATTTGGCACCTTGTCTTCCAGTTTCTCTTCCATATGAGCTGCAAATATTTGACATCCTCTTCTATAACATTTCTTCAGTTGTAATGTTGAAATTTCTCTAACGGTTACTGCCCTGGGAATTCCCTGCACTTTCCTTTGGTTCCCTTCTTCATCCAAGCAAGCAAATGCTTTGTTATGACAATCCAATAGATCATGATGTGGTTCCAACCAATCCATCCCAATCAAACATTCATAGGAACCTAATGGTAAGATGTTCAAATCTGCCTTGGTATTTAGTCCATTCATGTCTATGAGGCAGGACTTAACCATGTCATTAACTTTTCTTCTGGCTCCTGTAGCCAGTTGCACCAACCAAGATTTCTCATGCATGCTTCTTGGTAAATGAAAACTCTCCACCATCTTTGGGTCTATATAACTATGGCTAGCTCCTGAATCAATTAAAATAGCAAGGGTTTGGTTGTTGATCATATCTTCCACTTCAATCATGTGGGACTGATACTTTGCTTGCTTGTTGTCTAGGGCTGCATAAATCCTTGGCACATTTCTGCTCATGTCCTCTACTGTCTCAGCTCGTTGTACATTTTGAACAATCCTACCTTTTTCACCTCTGTGAAGACAATCTCTGAACCTATGGTCTCCTTTACAACCCCAACATTGCATAGGTGGTTGTCTTGGCCCTTGACTCCCTATATCAATCACTCCGGTTTCCTTATGCATTTTCTGCCATTGTGGATTATTTCTGAAGAATGGTGGCTTAGCTCCCCTCTTCCTCTAATCCATATTGAATTTCTTATTTTCTTCCCAAGCCTTTTGGAAAGTTGGTCTTGCTTTCAACTGGTCATATAAGCATTTAGATCTTCTTATGGTCTCTTCTAATGTCTTGGGATCATCATACTGTATTTTGTCACTGATGAACGATGGCAATCCACTTAAGTACCATTGATTCTTGACTGTCTCATCCTTAATGAAAGAGACATACTTCAACAGTTCATAAACCTTCTCTCATATTCATCTATGGTCGTACTTCCAAGCTTAAGTTCAAAGAACTCTTTCATTTTCTTGTCATAGTATCTCTTGGTCAAGTATTTCTTCTCAAAATACTTCTTGAATTCTCTCCAAGTAACACTTTTCTCTACAATGTGTTGTACTTGCACAAGTTGATCCCACCACATGGAGGCCTTTCCTTTGAGTTGATAGATAACAATTCTACCTTCAACATAAGAAGAATAATTATGCAATTGAAAATACTTCCTCATGCCTAGCAACCATGTTTCGGCATCTTCATCCTTCTTGTGCTCACCATCAAATGTAGGAGGTTTGATTTTGTTCATTTCTCCTCACAGCTCATCCACCCCAGATCTCTTATACCTTTTGATAGGGGATAGACTTGAGTTGTTGCCTGCTCTCTTATGGGAATGCCTATGGGAACGATGGTGATGCCTACTAGCACTTTTTACTTCTCTCTTCTCCTCTGAAGATTTGTGATTCTCAGATCTACTTGAGTCCCTCTCCTTAGCCAATTTCTTCTCTATTCTGTTCAAACCTTCCAATAGTTTCATGTTAAAGTCATCCTGCTTCTCTTTGGCTTTCATAAGCCTTTCATTATCAACTTTATGGCTTTGGACATCCTTTTGCAAATTCTTAATGGTCTTAGCCATATTCATGTCTTCATTCCTTTCTTATCCATGCCCATTGGAGTTCGTTCCTTCCATTCCCAAATGGACATCCATCCTTCTGCTCTTCTTTGGATGACTGTAATTCTCCTGTGCCTCTTCAATTCCTACAGACTCTGCATTGGTTTGTCCTGACCGAGTTGTTTTTAATTCTGCAAAACGTGCAACCATCGAAACTAATCAGACTAACCAATCAACAATTCATGAGAATATGCACCATTTCGATTCAACATACACATCCGCATTATCACTCTCGGTTTTCTGGTGTTATCACCATGACAATTCTAGAGAAGACCCAAGTCTCGCGAACGCTGAGGCACAGTGTCTTCCGAGATACACTTGCACAAGAAGGTGGTATTGTCAAAACCACTTTCGCCAAGACGCGGTATCACGTGTCTCAACATGTCAAATCCACCACTTGTGGAGCGGGTGACGGATAGTCAGATCACCCTGCTTCATTCATTCGGTACTTCACAGCCATGTGACGTCATTTGAACGCCACCATGTAACGAACTCAAAATCTAATCATTCGAAATGGATTGGCCGAGCATGGCAACCCAACACTCTTTGTACGTAATTTGTCTGTGCTTCATAAATGGAGTTCTGTAATTAGCACTCCCCAAGTATGAAGATATCTGTGTATCCATAACCGTAGTAATCTTCAAGCTGCTTGACTTCCTTCTCTCTGTAAAGACGCATTTCGGTATCCCCAACCTGAGCTACATGGACAAAGCTAAGTTGAGTGAGACTGGTTATTCGAGCAACATGCTAGGCTTTCCTACGAACAAGGAGGAAAGGGTCCTCGTGCACCTTCTAGCAACTAAGTTCCACATAGAGCTGGTTATAGACTCGCGATTGGAGGTTAGACTGAATCGCACTATAAAGGACTTAGTCATAAACATGTCAGCTGCTAAGAAGAAAAGGAGTAAGCGGCATAATAAGGAGGAATCTACGGTTAAAGAGGTCGAAAGTGTTGGAGAAAATCAACCAGTCTGGTTACACTCCTCTTTAAAGGTGGAGATCGCTAAGTTGAAGTAAGTCTTCAACTAAAATAAGCATGTCTCAGGGAATTTTGAATAACCGGTAGCGGAGTTAAAGAGTACAAGAGATGATAGACCTGTTCTTCAACGACCCTTTTTACAACAGGCTAACTATTGTCATCACCCTTTTGTAATTAATATGATTATATAAATATAGAAATGGATTTTTAAACTATTTTATTACAATTTCTATTTGGTGATGTTATGACTCTTGTTTTATTTATAACAATTTTTCTTGTACTCTTATATTTTATTTTCATCTATCTAAATCGGAAGAAATTAAATTCGAAATTAATGCTTCAATGCGGTTATGTGTTTATTTTTCTTTTATTATTATGCAATTTAAACTCAGACTCCTCTCCTTCCAAGCGACTTTGTGTGCATTAACTTGACTTGTTCATTTATATTATCGTGCATAGAAATATTACAAGGTAAACGCTTCTCCGCGCACCTAAATCTACTGTGCATTTCTTCTTCGTCGTACTGACTACTTACGCACACTATTCTGGCATTGTGTGCCAATATCCACTACGCACAGTTTCGATACTGCGCACCGATATTCCAAATGCATTTTTGTCCTATGCATGCACGATGTCAAGTTTAACATACTCCTTCGCACTCAAATATCTGTGCATACTACTGAATACACTGTCACGAAACAACTTATACTCATACTTATGCACGTACCAACAAAAATCCTCTGCGTTAAGAAATACTTGCGCACCCCATGTGCACCTTACTATGTGTGTTCTTACCATGCTAGGCTAATTTCAGCGCGTGCATCTACACATAATAATCTTCTGTGCGGTGCCACAATTTACCACGCACACTGGCACGTCACGGTTTCTCGCGCGGTACCAAATTTACCACGCACACCAGTACGCCAACCTTTCCAAGGACACTTTATGACTCTAATTCTGGTCACTTCGAAGTTACTTGTCTATGAATATTCACTTCGATTGCACCCTTCTGGTCCATCCAAGCTCAGTGTTGAACCGAGGCTCTGATACCATACTATAACGACCCCCTCGACCAACCTGAGTCTGGGGTATGCCACTCCAGAGCAACCACTCATGCTCTGATGCCAGTCGGTAACATTCCCAGCCATAAGGCCGGGACATGCTACTCTAGGGAACATCTTTCATTCCCATACTGTGGAACATATAGTAGCATACCCAGTAGTCAAGTAAGCAATACCACCTAAATTTACTTTTTTAGGCTGCATGCAACTAAACACATACATACAACATGCTCGTGGAAGATTTACATCTAACATAAACAAACAATTACTTTATGTAACACGAATTTTATATTACAAATAACAATAATTACCAATATGCATCATTTACAGGAAATTACCCATAATAACACAAGCATTCATAGTCACATATATGATAAAATTGTAACATGGGCATGTAAATAACAACAACATATCCATATTTCATAAAATTGGTACTTATCTTAGAAAGTCTATCACCAACTTCTTGCACACCATCCATGAACCTCCCAACCATAGATTAAACTGTTCATCACTCTCAACAGTGAATCACCCCCGAGCTGGGACTGAACTCCACCCAGGGTAAAGGGATTATAATCCAAGCTAAGGCTCATGGACAACGGAAAAGACTTTGTCTTAGGTGCTCACTCAAATAACAACCTACAGCCTCTCATTCCCCACATGCCTGTCCCACCCAAGGAAGTGTGCCCCTTCTCTTCTCAATAGTCCCTCGGCTGCCCCACTTCCCTTCCAGGTATTTAGCAACAGGCCGAACCAGAAGTCTCAGAGCGATGTAGCTGCAGTTTATCACTTACAGAAATCAATCCCCAACAATTCTCTCACCCAAAGAACTGCTCACTCAACTATCAGCCTACAACCTCTCATTCCCCACATGCCTATCCCACCCAAGGAAGTGTGCCCCTTCTCTTCTCAACATTCCCTCGGCTGCCCCACTTCCCTTCCAGGGCTTCATCAATAGACTAGACTAGAAGTCTCAGAGCGCTATAGCTGTAGTTTGGCACCTACAGAAATCAATCCCCATCAATTCTCTCACCCAGAGAACTGCTCACGGGCTGGACAACCCGCTTCTTCAATCATGCTCCAAGCTAATCAGGTACGCCAACCAAAAGGGACGGGGAAATAGGTTTTGAAAAGGTGGAATGGTTGTCTCAAGGATAACAAAATGTATGAGTGGAAATGGTCATGGAGTCATTGACTGGATAACTGAGTGTGGAAAAAAATTACTGTCAACTCTTTCATGGAAGTCCTTGTCCAGATAATGGTGGTCGGGCTGCTGGTAAGGTATCCGTGAGAAGTCCCCCCAAATGAGCTAAGTTCCCCCACGATATGAATGCATGTCCCCAAATTGAGACTTGTCATATCAAAAGTTACTTTTGTCCACTTGTCCCCAACTTTAGAACTTAGGGTAAAATTATCCATACTTTATGTTTTGGGAAATATTAATATAATATTCCCTTGTCTTTTGCCCCTCCCTTTCCTTAACTAGTGAATTTCAGTCCCCCATCTCTTTTATCATGGTCAGTCTGTGCATAGTGATGTATTTTATATTAATCATGAGTCATATACAAAGTAGGTGCATTGGCCCTTTAACATCTAGGCGCACTGGCCTAATTCCAAGACATAAGAATTCTGGATTATAATACTGGCTCACCAGCCTATAATGCATATTATATACACACAGATTTGTTGACCTTAATATCATGTGCACTTTGTTACTGCACGTTGTATCCTCTATCTTTAAGGTTGCGTGCACCTTAGTTACTACGCGTGGTATTCAGAAATGTGCACATTACATCCCTTTACTGCGCAGTATATGCGCACACCATGCCATGAAAGGTGTATTACAAAAATGATGTCTAAACAATTCACTAGCTCAAATATACTTGGATTATATTTACATTTGGGTTCGACGGAGGGATATTACACTGGCTAGTTTTGGAATGTGCAGAACCCCAAGGAGAGTTCTAATCCTTCCATCTTTTAGCAACAAATTAACCCTTCCATGTCCCATGATTTTGGTTGTTGATTCATCTCCTAGGAATACATCACCGCCATCATATTTTTCATATTCACAGAACCACTCGTTGTGAGGAGTCATATGATATGACGCACCTGAGTCAATTAACCATACACCACAGTATGCATGTGTACTTGTAGATGCCAGGTAAACATCACATCCTTCTTCAGTGGAGTTTTTTGACTCTGTGGAAGAGCTATTATCAGATCCTTTTGGTTTATAAACCTTCTTAGACTTGCAATCTTTCTTATAATGCCCTGTTTTACCACACTTCCAACATTTCCTCAAAGATTTTTCTGGAGATTTAGAACTCCCCCCCAAAGACATACTAGGATTCCTGTCTTCGGTACAACCTCTTATAAATAAATCATCTGTGCTCTGACTATCCATGATTTTCCACCTCATCTCTTTAGATAACAAGAATGCAACTACATCCTCATATTTCAATGTAGATTGAGTGGTACTACCAATTGCTACAACTAGATTATCCCAAGAGTCTGGAAAATAACATAACAAAGTAATACACTTATCTTCTTTTGCAATCATAATATTAACATATACCAGTTGACTTACCAAAGTATTAAATGAATTTAGATGTTATGTCACAGAATCTCCATCTTCCATCCTAAGATGATATAACTTCTTTTGAATAAACAACTTGTTTACCATGGACTTTGATTGATACAAATTCCCTAACTTATCCCATAGTTCCTTCGTTGTAGATTCTCACAAGACATTCAACATCACCGAATCTACCAGGCAGAGTCGAATAATAATCCTTTCTCTTATGTACAACTTATCCCAATCTTCCTTCAACATACCAGTAGATGGTGTACTAGTAGTTTGTGTACTAGTAGGTTGTGTACCAGTAGATTGTGTGCCACTAGACTGCGTACCAGTAGGTTTCTTACCAGGATCCACAATGATCCATTGTTCTTTGTCTACAAGAAGGTCCTCCATATTGAGCTTCCATAGCTGAAAGTTTTTACCGTTGAACTTCTCTATATCGATTATAGAAGAGCTCTCCATTCCTCTTTCTACACTCAAATCACCACTGCAAAAGCTCCCACTAAACCTAGATTTATCACAGACCCAAGATAAACTTGATCTATCAAGACTGAGCCAAACCCTCAGCAACAAAGGCGTCCCCCTGAAGCCAAAAATTATCTCTGATACCACATGTAAGTTTTAAAACTATGAAGTTAAGCAATGCATACATTTTATTAAGCAAAACATAAATTAATCAATGGCTCATACACATAGTACACATAGATTTACACTGGAAACCCTTAACCGGGAGAAAACCGTCCTTCCTTGTTGCCACACCTTTCAAATTTTCACTGTATTATTTCACCATTAACCATACAATATATACAATGTTTTAGGTATTCCGTAGCTACCAAAACCCTAATCCCTTAATACGGGATTAATTTAGAAAACCGCTAAAAATAGCAAAATCCGATAAAATAGCAAAAATCGCCCCAAAAAACATTTCACGCTGCATGTAACCAGGGGGGGGGCAAACATGGCCCCCCATGGGACCCCCTAGGAAAGAACCCGATGCAAACCACACAAAGATCGAAGGAATTTGGGATCGTTGGACGCAGTTATCGAATCTGACGCGCCCACACACACATGCAAAGAATATAACACATACCCAACAAAATCGATGGTCAAACAAAAGTGGTTAATAGAAAAATAGTGCATCTTCTTCGTGGTTATTGCAACATGATTCCTAAGCTTTTGGATGAGAACCTACACTACATTTAGCATGCTTACAACCGATCTAAGAACTCTTCGACTCAAATATCTCCATCTGAGGCATGTTTTGGTTATTTGCCAAAATCTCCTTTAGACTTTATCTTTGGGAAAGACATTGCTATTGATGGTCAATATGAAATTGATAGGGAAAATAAGTTCATTGAACAAATTCAGTTGGTGCATCAAATGGTGCAAGAAAAGTTGGAAAAGAGCCAAGACAAGTACAAGACAAGACATGAAAATCATCGTGTTGATCATGGTTTCCAAGTTGGAGATGATGTTTGACTTTACATTAACAAAGAGAGGCTGAAAGGAGAAGGTAAAAAACTGAACCCGATTAGATATGGACCTTTCAAGATTCTTGAAAAGATTGGTAACAATGCCTCTATTTGGATTTTCCTCCTTATATGAAAATGTATGCAGTTGTCAATGTTGAGAATGTTGGATTATTGAGAGGGGGTGTGAATCAGTAATAGAGCAATTTAATCCTTTTTAACCATATAATCCAAGTGTTATATCAATGAAGCATTATCATCCAATAACTGCAGAGTAAATAAGAAATGAACAAATGAACAA
>JZKD02S1798641.1:294292-317669 GCA_000966675.3 Picea glauca
AGTAGTTTACTTGTGAATTTATGTTCATAAAATATGATCTGTACTTTCGTGGATAATCATTAATATTTCTAAATTCCAATCAGTAAACTTCCATTCCCCATACAAGGAATCATTTGGGATTTCATGTACATGGTGGCCTTGTCATTCGCAAAGAGCATCAATACATTCCTTTGGGTTTAATGGTTTAATCATTTACTTGTAATTAGTTAATTTTTTCATATTTTCATTGTATAAATTTTCATTCACTAATCTATAGGTGGCTGCCCCTAAAGAGGCCATACAAAAATTAGCAAGCTAAATACACTCAAAAAGATGGAAAACACTTGAAAACAATTCAGGGGTCCGCCCCATACACTCAAAACAAAACCTATACTATTTAGCTACCTACATATACATATTTTTTAGCCGTGACATATATGTCAGATACCTAGTTACTTGTTTTTTGTATAAAGTTTTAGAAGTATTTTAAATTCATTGACTAGGAGGCACGCTTGTGAAATTAAGACGTGACCTCGCCATGTGGATGGCTTGGTCCTTTACTTCAAAAAAAATCAATTTTATAGAATACTAAGAGTCAAAGCGAGGGAGTCTTCATCAAGAGCCCCTCGAAAGTTATCTAGTTAGTATAAATCGAGTGGTCTTTCCTTAGTACTACACATTCAAGGAGTTGAATAGCTCAGCTTGGTTGGAATACTAATCTCCTTGGGTAAGCTCAGCTAAAAGTCCCTTTAGGGGGGTCCTGGGCCTAAAGGGACTTTTAGCTGAGCTTACTCAAGGAGATTAGTATTCCAGACTACACCATTGGATGGCTCCGCCAAGGAATCGATCTCTACGTCAGCCAACAGTGTCGACTATCGTACAACATCAAGCGCTTCAAAGATGAGGTATTGTGTGATGTTTCTCCTCTCGAAGTTTGTGATTTTCTTTTGGGCCAACCTTATTTATGGAAACGTCATGTTGTATATGAGTCTAGGACTCATAGTGTTATTATTACTTTTAACAAGAAATTGTATAGGATACCCGAGGCAGTCCCACCTAGTGCTATTTCCTTGATCTCTGCTAAGTAATGTAGGAAGGTCATCTCTTAGACGAGGAAGTTTTTCTTCTTCGTGATTCGCTCTAAGAATAAGAGAAAGATCACAGCCACATCTAGGGTCTCTGCGACCGACCTCTCCACACAGCAGAAGCAAGTAGATAAGGTCATGGAAGAATACTCAGATATCTTCTCCTCACCTATACTGGTACCTCTTCACTGCCAGGTCAAGCACCACATTGATCTGACCCCCGATGCACCGCTCCCCAATGGTCTAGTTTATCGCTACTCTTTGTTAGAGAATGAGGAGATCAAGCAACAAATCCAAGAACTGCTCCACAAGGGGCACATTTGTCCTAGCTCATCACCTTTCGAGAGCCCAATCATGCTAGTACAGAAAAAAGATGGAACATGGAGACTCTATATTGATTACCAGTCTCTGAATAAAATCACAGTCAGAAACTGGTACCTAATTCCCCGAATCGACGACCTTCTTGGTCAAATCATGGGGGCCAAATACTTCAATAAGATTGATTTGAAGTCTAGCTACCACCAGGTCTAGATAGAACAGACATATGTATGGAAGACCACCTTCAAGTCAAAGGAAGGCCTTTTTGAATGGTTGGTCATGCCCTTTGGTTTGACAAATGCTCCATCCACTTTCATGAGGATGATGGACGATATCCTGCAACCATTCACCAATAATTTTGTAGTGGTGTATTTGGATGACATTCTAATTTACAACAAGACTTGGGCCGAACACTTGCAACATATTCAGCAGGTTCTACACACCCTGCAGCAGCACAAGCTATACGTCAAATTGGAAAAATGCTCCTTCGGCATGGAAAAGGTCCATTACGTAGGCTACATCATTGATCAGCATGGAATACATGTGGATCCAGCCAAGATCGAATTCATCCATGACTGGACAGCCCCAACCACACTCACTGAGCTTCGAAGCTTCTTGGGCCTTGCCAATTTCTATCGCAGGTTCATGCTAGGATTCTCCCATATTGCATGGGCCCTCAGCCAAATAAACATGGGTGGTGGTAAGAAGAAATTTGTGTGGGGTCGGTCCCAAAAACAAGTGTTAGATGATTTGAGGAAGCGCTTGTGCTCAACCCCAATACTTTCACTACCAGACCTGCAAGATCCCTTTGAGACCAAGACAGATGCTTCATACTATACTGTGGGCACCGTTCTCACTCAACACAGCCACCCTGTGGCCTATCATAGTGAGACACTGTCAGATACTGTTCGTAAGTACCCTACTTATGACAAAGAAATGTACTCCATTGTGCTAGCCTACCGGCAGTGGAGACATTACATTCTTGGAAAGGAGACAGTCATCCACACTGATCATAAGCCACTATAGTTCATGCAGACACAGAGAAAATTGTCGAATGACCGCCATCATAAGTGGTCCACATACTTGCAGCAATTCCACCTCAACATCAAGTATATTACAGGAAGCTCCAATTGTGTCGATGATTTCCTATGCAGACCGCCAGTCACGACACTCACCACGGTACTAGACTCTTGTGGCCATGAGACCTCTGGATGGCCCCAAGTCTATGAGACAGACCCTTACTTCACCACCACCTACAAAATATTGGGTGCAAACGTAGTTGTTGATAATTTCCTTATTCAGGATGGGTTGTTGTGTCGTTTGGGACATATCTGTGTTCCATCAAGTGAGCGAGTGAAGATGATTTGGGAAGCCCAATACAGTCAGGTGGCAGGACACTTCGGTGTCAAAAATACAGTGGAAATTCTACATAAACATTTCTACTGGCTGAAACTTCGACAGGAGGTCAGCAAGTATATCAAGTCCTGCATTGCCTGTGCTATTGCAAAACTGACCACTAAGAAACAAGGCATGTACACCCCTCTTCCTACCCTTGAAAGTCCATGGGAATCCATGTCAATGGACTACATGTCGGGCCTCCCATCCACCAAGCGAGGAAATTACTGTGTTTTTGTGGTTGTTGATCGCTTTTCTAAGATGGCGATTATGGTTGCCTGCATAAAGAGAATCACAACAGAGGCCACTGCCAAGCGATTAGTATCCTAGATTGGCACACTATGATCCAAGAATTCAAGAATCATTTCCAAGGGGTGGATGATGTGGCTTCTCTACTCAGTGATTTCACAACCATCTCCATCCATGAGGGGGAGAAAATTCAAAACTTTAATCAACGCTTTACCTCAACCTTGAATGGGATCCCAACTACTTCCCAACCATCTGGGAACATTTTTTTCCATTGCTACATGAATGCTATGAATCTGAATGTAAAGTATATATTGAAAGATAAATCAATACAAACTTTAGATGCGGCCAAGGTTAGCGCCCTGGAAATTGATTCCTTCACCTTTAGCGCAACCCAATTTTAATGGGAGACCTAAGAGTGAGGTACCTCAAAATGAGGGTCCTCGGTATGAACCTCCACCTGCCTAAACTTTGAGGATTGAAGAAAGGGAAAATTCTGAAACACTCAATTTGTTAATGAACATGAACTGTTACGAGGAAAATCTCCTTATGGATAGGGTAAACCACAACAGACGGAAATGACTGCAGAAATCAACTCTACCCCAAAAACATGCTAAATAAACCAATATGCAAGCAAGATAAGAAATAGGCCTACCTCGTCCAGATGTTCAATGAAGTCCACCGTTGAGCACTTTGACCCAAAGCTATATACCTGCAACTAGTTTTCAATAACCAAGCAAGGCAAGCATATGGTGATAATATAAAATGTTATCACATTAGATAGCATAATCAATTAATATACATAACAAATACGCCCCTGGATAATAACTTGAATATTTGAAAGATATCAATTGGATGGGAAATGAGTATTTCTATTAATAAATGATCAACATAAGTGAAAATATTACAGACTTCCGCGTCGACATTGTTCAGAACTGAGAAACTAAGTTCCTTCTAGTTGGGCCTCCACCACTTCAGTCCTCCACTAAAGGAAAGCTCGTAAGAGAGAAACAATGAGGTTCTCAATCAATAAGGGAAGAGCTTGGGGGTTGAACACTGTGTTCAGACTTAAAGGAAAAAGGGGTGCAAACTCAATATGAAGTAAATAATTTCTCTAGAGTAACTTTTCTCTCAAATTTGAATTCTTTCTCCTCTTTCCATAGCTCGAAATTGACCCATTTATAACCTTCAAAATGGAATTGAAGGGCCAAGTCAGAACGTTTCCAGTGTATGGAAGGATAAGGATCATAGATCTTCTGTCGTGACATGGAAACCCGATATTAATTTTCATTTTCTGGCACAAATCTCGATGTACACGGGTTGTAGTGGAGAAGCTTTCTTATACGGATGTTGTATAGTATGAAAGATGCGTACATGTGGAAAAATATGTAATTTTAGCTCTGGATTTTACAAACAGGGATGATAAGTCTGCATAGGCATCTAAGACACTGCATGAATCCAAATGTGTTAATATATGTCTTGCTGTCGAACACAAGGAAAACCACCTAGTCAACGACCAATGATGAAATGTCGACTGTTGGGTTCAAGGTTTTCTACCAATGATGAAAGTAGGGCCAGGGTGCATGATAGGACTACAATATCATGTGATCTTAGACAAACTGAGGGTATGGACGATATGAAAAGTCAAGATTTTTGAGAAGTGGCTAACATAGGTTGATAGACTTCCTTTGAACACGAGCATGAGACATATAGAGGACTCCAGTAGCATAGACCTAATGATGAAACCATGAGATGAAGAAGGCATCAATGCTACTCTCTATAGGGACTGGAAGAGTAACCAGTCGGTAGAGAAGACTCTGTAATGAGCTCAACTTCCTAAGGTCATGCTAATCCAAAATTTATGATGATGAATGGACTCAATAACTTTGTGCTTTGTTCAAAGGCGACACGACTTCTTCCAACATAAGATAATACTCTCTTCTCACCCGTATTTTTTTTTTTTATATAGACAAATGAATTCTATGATACAGAGGAGGAAACGAGTGTCACAAGTAAGCAAAACTAGTTCCAACAGTGGAACGTACCTATGATCAATACAAGGAGATGCATGATGGAGATGGACACTCGGGGTAATGTTCCCTCCTAGGTATAGGGTGTCAAATTGTGAAGGATATACACAAGGCTCTGCTTGGTTGAGGATGAAAAACAAATTGGGGCAAACAGTTTACAATGCAAAGCGAGAACCGGCTATAGGCTCAATACTGCAAGCAAGGGCATGAGATGCAATCACAACCTAATGCCAAAAAATGTCCCTTTTATGTATTTTAGTCTACTTGGTGTGAAAAAGGGATAAACTTGTGCCAAATAGACATCCTTTCAAATCCAATTTACGAGTGTGAAAGAGACAAGTTCACTCGACAATATTTTCAATTTTTGAAGACAAGTTGGAAAAGAGATTAAATTAAACTCGTTTGGGAGTCCTCGGGGTATAAGGTAGCATGCTTATAAGTGAGAAATGCGGCTCAGCGTAAATTCATGTACTAGCTATGAGGGACTCCTGGTCCTATGGAAACAATCTCTGCATGAGCACCAAGTGAAGTAGGGGATCTAACTAGGGAACCCATGTTTGGTAAGTCTCTACCACTTGATAATGACATGACTTATAGTAGATGGAAGGTTCTGTGTCACAACAATTGGGTTCGTCCCTAAGGCATTAAAAGTGACAATTATAGGATAATACAAAAATGCATGATGGAATGGATACCTATCCTATATGTTGGGTAATGAAAATACCTTCCTGCAGTGACGAATGGCCAACATAACATTGAAATCCACAAGAATTCCTGGTGAAAACTACAAAAACCAACTCAATCCACCTTTGTATTAGTCCATTAGGCGAAAAAATGGCTCAAAACTATAGAAAGTGGGGTAAAATTGTTTATAAATAGTAACAAAACCAAAAATTACTATACCATTTTGATTTTTAACCCAAATAGTGAAAATTGGACCAAAATACCTCCGAGAGTCAACCAGTGATTACGGGAGCGTCAGGAAACGAAACAATAAATGGTCTGGACCAGGTAACTCGTCTTCGAGCAGGTTCCAAAATTGGGACCTAGAGTCGAGATTCTTCTGAGACAACCTCACGATCCAGCCATGGCATGGTGGACTGAGGTAATGAGGCGGCAGGGGGGAGTTAGGGTGGCCACACCCTACAACGAGGATTTCTTCTACTGGTGGAAACGACAGGTCATTTCCCTATATGACTATCCCTATGCGGGGATAGACTTCTGAGGAGATCCAGACATTCCAATTCCACCAGGGTTTGCCTACGGTGACATAGGTATGTCGAATGTTTTTAAATATTTCATTTTTGTTTTTTCCTTTTTGTATAATAGAACAAAAATATTTTTGGATGGTGCTTAAGTACTAAGTAGACACTTCTGTAACATAGACGTGGGTCTACAAAGACCGAAAAGGTTTCCTCGACATCGACGAAGGAACTGGGGAGACGAGGTGATGGGAGGAGAAGCTTAGAGATTCCTACAAAATGTGCAGGGAAACCTGTTTCATTTGACTCATAAGATTCCCCTGGTTCAGTTAGAGGATCTTCCAGAAGCCATGCAACGACAAGTGGTTGGTGTGCCCAGAGCTTGGGTGTGACTCTTCCGGTGTCTAAAAAATGTTGTAGTTTGTTAACATGACACACATATGACGCCATAGGCGTATATGTCATGGATATTGTAGTACCGAATGTATATGTGTATTGAGGGTATTAGCCCCAATTTTGTACTATAAACACCATATTTTTTGAAATATAAAAAGGGATCTTCGAATTAACTTATATTTTACAATGTGTACATTGATGAGATGGTTTTCTTTGCTTTAGTTATGTGACAAATTCCAATCTAAAATGAAATCAGCATAAGCATCGGATACATGATTAGAACTCCTAGGAATGTGATAATATGTAATAAAATCAAACTATCGTTCTAAAAGACGTACCCGTAGGAATCGTCGGAGTAAAGTAGGATCACACATGTGGTAACTGTCGTTCAAATGACATAATACTAATTGCGAATCTAGGTGAACCTCTAAAGAGAGAATACCATGCGAGATAACATTGCGCAAAAGTTCTATAACGAAGCTATATTCGACCACATTATTCGTGGATGGCCCTAGGCATACGCCACCTAAAGACACCAGTAGACCCTCAAGTGAGTAAACCACCCAAGCGGTGGAAGCCAAGTTCCGTGTATGACGACTGGCTCCATCTACAAATCATAGGTAGACCGAAGACTCCATTGACATCTTCCAACCAAGGGAAAACTCGATAAGAAATTTGAAAACAAAAAGAAAGGGAAAATATACATACACTAAAATAAATTAGTATACAAAGAGTTCCACCCAAGCCTAGGGCTCAAGAGAAATATCTTTTCAAGTAGAGCCAATTCCTCGGCTCGGACAACATATTCCCTTCATAATATTCTAATTCGTTGGCTCCTTTTTCTAAGACATATCGCATGATATAAGGACCATGCCACATGGGTTTAAACTTGTCTGTCCCTAGTGGTTCTTTCGCTTGATCATACAAGAGGACAAATTCATGCTCAGTGTACAACCGCATACAGACAGACTTATCGTACTAGACCTTGACACATCTTGTGTTCACCTCGATAGCCATAGAGGCATCTCGACGTTGCTCATCAAGACTCTCTAGGTGTATAAGGTGTCGCTCGAGATCGAAAGTGTCAGGTAGGGGTGCGACTGCAAACTTAAGAGAAGGGATTTCACATTCAATAGGTAATATCAATGCCACACCGTGTACTAACTGGAAAGGGGAAAAACTGATGAAAGTCTTGAGCAACGTTCGATATGCCCAAAGTGGGGATATAGCATAATGTGCAAGTCAGATTTACTCTAGATGATTTTTTTTTGAGAAATGGTCTTGAGATGTTAGTTGACGGCCTCTACTTGTCCATTTTCCTGGGGGTAATAAGGAGAAGAATGACCATGTCTAAACCCCATCTTAGATGCTATCTCTTCCATCATTTCATTATGAAATTGATTGCCATGATCAATGACAATCTCACTTAGGATACCAAAATGGGCGATAAATTGATTGAATACGAAGAAGGCGACAGTCTTCCCATCAGACTTAGTTGTAGGCATGGCCTCAACCCACTTAGTAAAGTATTCGACGACCATGATAATGTGATGATGCCCCCGAGCCGAATTTGGGTTGCAATCCACGAATTCCACCCCCCACTCGATGAAGGGACCGAAGGTAATGACTGGATGAAGAGGGGCTGGATGCGAATGCATTTTTTGAGTGAACACCTGGAAGGGGTGGCACCTCTTAATCACTTCAATACAATATTTAAAGATAGTAGGCCAGAAATAACTGTCTTGCAAAATATTTTGGGTTGTCGCAAGCCCGTATAGATGACCACCACAAGCCCCACTGTGGCAATCGTTCAACAAATACTCGGCTTCTCCATGAGTTAAACAATGACGCAAGATATTGTCTATTCCTCGGCGATACAAAGTGTCACCAACGATAGTATAATTCTTAGCTTGGTACCTTACATGTCGTCAGTCATCTCGTGAGAGATGCTGAGGGAACTTCAAAGTTTGAAGATAGAGAACAATGTCTCCATACCAGGGGTTGGATGATGAGACAAGAAAAATGTGTTCATCCACAAACAAATCAACATGGATAAAATCCTCATCTAATCGTGGAAATTCGTATATTAACACTGCGAAGACTAGCAATTTCTTGGATTTCGCATAAGCGAAATCGAGATCAAACTCTTGTAAAATAACAATCCACTTATTATATTTCCCCCCTATGATACGCCCGGTAAGGATGTATTGAAATGGATTGAAATCAGCAATGACAGTAGTCTTGAAGAGAAATATATAATGACGTAAATGTTGGACTATGTGAACGACAACCAAAGATATATTTTCAACATGAGAATAATTAAGTTCAAGACCAACTAATTTTCGACTAAGATAGTAGATGACGTGCTCATGGAGCTTATCATCCTCCTGAACCAAAACCATACCAATCGTTTCCTCAGACGTGACGATATATAGCAAGTAATCCTTATTGTAGTTAGGATACTTCATTAGAGGCACTGATAACAAATCGTTCTTCAAAGCATCGAAGGACTCCTGGGCTTGCTCATCCTAGATAAAAGGGGTGTCCTTCTTCAAAAGACACATGAAACCCTTAGTGATGTTGGCATAGTTTACTATAAACCAACGAAGAAAGTTATATTTCCCCTGTAAACCTTGAAGTTTTCTAATCGTGCACGGGGGAGGCAATCAAAGTATTTCCTCAACCTTTAGTGGATCTACTATGGTCCCAGTCTCAGAAACTAGAAAACCCAAAAGATGACCAGACTTGATGCAAAATATGCACTTGTGAGGGTTCAATCGGATTCTATAGTAACGACATATTTTGAAAATAATATGAAGTTGCATAGCGTGATCCTCTCTCTTGCGAGAGTGAGCAAAAATATCATCAAGGTAAGCTTCAGCTATATGCTTAAGATCATGAAAATCGAAGGTCATGGCATGTTGAAAGGCTGCTCCGGCGTTTTTAAGGACGAAAGGCATTTTCCAGTATGCAAAAGTACCCCAAGGACAAATAAATGCAGTCTCATGTTGATCCTCAGGTTTAATTTGAATTTGGTTATATCCTGAAAATCTGTCCATAAAATAAAATAATTCGCCTCCCACACACTCGTCAAGAATCTGATTGATGAAAGGTGTCGAGAAGTTGTCTTTAGGACAGGCCTTGTTCAAGTCACGAAATTCCATACATACACGGATATTTCCTTGCTTCTTATTCACTGGAACGAGGTTGGATACCCATTCAATCAAGGGAACCGGGTAGATGAAGCCAACATTAAGTAGCTTCTCTACCTCTACCTTAATAGCAGGGACCTACCAGGGATTGCCAGCTCTAAGACATTGTCGAACATGTTTATCATCCAGATAAGTTCTAATCTCATGTTCGACAATACGAGGCACGATTCTTGGCATCTCTTCATATGACCAAGCAAATATATCTCAGAATTCCTTGAAGAGTTCTTTGTAGATCAGGATTTATTCTAGAAAAAAATCCACACTAATATTTACGTTTTCAACCTTGCCAGGGGTACGAGAGATATTGATCGTTATGGTAGGAGAAATACTCGCCATATTTCCTTTAGTGTAAATTTTGTGTGTATCAAGTGGAAATACGTCGTGACCAACTATCTCTCTCAAAGTAGATCGAAAACCATCTTGTTTGATTATTTCAAGCTCTGGGAAAAAATAAGAGTGATGATGCATATCATCCCAAGGTTTTTCGGAACCATTCATGGCTTCGATGACAGCTTTGTCCGAAGGAAAAGTCTCATTGAGGCAATCATGTGATGAAGACAATGAAGTGGCCCACATTGGCCTAAGAGAGGGATCCTCCTCATCCGTCGGTGAGGTAACGGGATCAGGATCAATGGAAGAGTCAATAACAACTTGATACATAATCTCCACTGTCGATAGTGGCATGGCCATTCCATGTTGCAAATGACCTTCATAGGATGAAGTCGGGGAAGGTAGGGTCCACTGATCACTAAAATAGGAAGTGTAGAAAGGAATGGACCTACCTATTGAGATGGTCCTACTGGACATGGCGTAAACTTGATGACTCAGTGTCGTGAAGTCGAACGTACGCATAAGGGAATAATACATTTCGACACCGATATTCTCAATTGCAAGCTAAGAATTGTCGATCACAGGGATCGACAGTCCAATAGATGCATTGGGACTAGAGTACGCAAAGGATAAATGGTCGATCGTCACGATCTTCCCTTCATGAGGAAAACAAAGAGTATGGAATACAGACGATACGATGACGACCATAGAATAGGTCCAATTATGTCCTAGTAACAGGTTATAATCAAGAGGTGAAACAACTACCTCTACCAACAACCTCTACCGTCTTCCCACCTAACTAGACTGGAAAGGAAGGAAGAATATCGTGAGGGAAGAAGGAAGGACCGTCAAAAGCAGTCAACATGTTCGATGACTTAGAAAGAATCGGAGAACCAAGATCTTTCTGACAGATCAGGGACATCACACACGTAGCAATGCCTTCATCAAAAACCACACGTTTGATGGTATACTTTGAGTACTCCACATGAATTTTGAATGCCGCATTGTGAGGTAAGAATAGATTCACATCTATGACGTCAAAATTGATAACTTTTGAGCCACTGGGTTCTAGAGATCCTAACGCAGATAGTAAGGCAGTCCTCTATGAAGGACATGTCTGAAGTACCTCCAAAGATGACATCGCAAAAGGGGTTTTACCCAGGTCCTCAACAATAGAGTAGTTTTGGGCGACTCTAGCATTTGGATTGTGGGTAGAGCACTTGAGTACTCCTTTCAGAATATGAGGCGGTGGCTCTGGTTTTTTAATTTGTAAATTTGTCTCTAAGGGAGGAGGAGGATATTCTAGACCAGGAATATTCGAGGATATTCGAGTGGCTACATGAACTTTCACATCGCCCATATTGATACAAAAATGGTCGTTGTCTTTAAACGACGATTTTTGACTCCCACCAGACGCATTTTCGACATTTGAGGAGCACGAGGACATGTGCTGGTTATGTGGAAATGGATTTGTCATCACGGTGGGAGGTAGAGATAATAGCCTCGTAGCTTCCACAAGTTTGGGGCATAAATGGGTAAGGTGATCATCTGTGAAAAGATTACATGGAAACTTCACCTTACGTATTTCTCGTTTTCCCTCTGCAGCATTATTATTTGTCTTCTTATTATTACCATTGTCCTTCGGTTTATTACCATTTTTCCTAGCCTTACGATTGTTACATCCTTTCTTCTTATTCCCACCTAGTTGTTGGTAACCATTTAGGTTTTTTGATGATTGCACAGAGTGTACATCTGCCGACTGAGTTGGGTTGGCAGACACAGACGAAGTTGGCCCTCTTGTAGACTGGTTTAGAGACAACCCTTTCAAATCGCTTGTCACCAAGTCTGTGAACTTTACATTGGCGGTACCTAAAATTCCATTGGCATGAGGTCCAAGATTTTGTCTAGGGTCATAAGTTGACCACGGTGCGTCCGAAAGAATGTGGTATAACATCCCATATTGAGCATATATCAGATCTATCTATTGGGATTTAAATATCACTTCTTCC
This sequence comes from Picea glauca, assembly GCA_000966675.3. NCBI lineage: Eukaryota > Viridiplantae > Streptophyta > Pinopsida > Pinales > Pinaceae > Picea > Picea glauca. The sequence continues at coordinate 306,495 of JZKD02S1798641.1, forward strand.
TCAGTGGTGACCCCAACAGTTGCAAGATCCTTCAAGATAGGAGGGTGCAAAGACTTAAGGAACAATTCTAAAAGAAAGGTCAGGAGTATGGGGGTCTTAATCAACCTTTTCCATCTACGCCACTGCTAGATATGATTCGAGATATGAGTGACTGTGTCCTGGTGTAAATTCGACAGAAGTTCTAGGCCAACATCGTAATGAATCGACAATTGGGAATGGTTAAGGAAGACCAACACCAACTAAACAAAGGTCCCATATGCCCCCCTAGGTAGCTCGATATACCATTTCGTAGAAACCCCAATGAGGGTTCCTTGAAACAATCTTAACCGAATAAAATCATCATTAAGGGAATTGGAGGAGCACCATAGGTGAAAGGTAGTAACGTGATCACTAGGATCCTCACCATTCTTACCCCTGAACTTCAAAATGTCTGAAGGAAGATTGGTTGGAACGGGGGGCCATGTAGGATCATGACTCACAGGGTTGTTCATCAACTTAGACAAGTCTGGCAGATTAAGCATGGCCAGGGAAAGGAGACAGAGTTACGACATCTGGCCCCAAGCTCCTGGAAAAGATTGTTCTTGAGGAACTGTAGCTCGTCCAGGGTTTTGGTAAGCACCATGGCCCTGTCCGAGATTATAAGACCCTCCTCCAGGATGATTCATAAAAGGTTGGTTGGGCATCATTCCAGTAGGAATTTTCTGTTAGAGGTTATACAAATTTCCTACAACCAGAGTGGATCTAGGTTGGGGGTTTCCCAAAGCATGAAACCGACCTCCTTCAGGTGGGAATCCGGAGGATAGAGGTGGATTCGTCATGCCAAATGTATTCTTCGGAATCGACACCGAGGAGGTAGGGGTATAAGATGAAACTTGATAAGAAGATTGTCCTCCAGGTTGGTTGTTCCACCCAGAAGTAGGAGGATTAGACTGGGGGTTAAAATCATGAATGCCTCCCATATTAGGAGTCGTTTGAGGGATTTGAGACCCACCAAGCGAAAATGGAGTATAAGGAGGTGTATTTTCCCCAAGCCCAATGATAGCATTAGTTTTGGCAGCTGGGATGGTGCTCAAAAACTGCAAAGTAAATTTTGACATACCATAGGAAAAAGGACTAGAGGCCATAGGGATGGACTAAACATTATAGCCTTGTGAGTGACCAAGAGACCCAAAAGGGTTTGAGTCAAGAGATTGAGCATTCACTATTGGCCGATCCATAGTAATGATAGGTGCCTCTGACACTACAACCATTGTGGTTGTAGGAGTCGAAGGGGTGCCATTAACTATAGTGGGTATGGGAGTCAAAGGGCTCCCAGTATTCTGAAGACTAGGTTCAGTACTCATCCTTGTAGAATCATAAGTCTGAACAGTGGATGTGTGTGTACCACACCTAATAACTCTACGCATTTTAGAAGGAGATAAGACTCGAAATCTGGTGGTAACTGTAACAAACGACTAGACCTATGGGGACATTGGTTCGACTCCATGATGACTTAAGACTCTAAAGACGAAAAATCAATCCTAAGGCCAACTAGTAATCAAAAAGCACAACAAAAGTTAAATGACCAATATGCATACAAACGGGGTAAAGTGGATGAGAGTGGCCTCCCTCCCTAAAGAAGGTATGTATCGCCCAAGAAGGGCCTGAGACTCCTTGCTAAAGATCGTAGGTAACATAATCCGTTATAAGGGCCTTTATGGGCTTAACAACTAGTAGGTCAGACCCCCCCGGAGAGGTAATCCTCCATAAAGGCTATATGTTGTCCGACCCTTATCTAACTCAGGGTACCTGCAAAATAACCCCTGCAAGTAACCTATGTGGCACCTAAGTCAATAAACTAATAAACCACAGTATAACCGATGCACAAGCGAGCAGTCATAAGTCAGGTCCACCATATGGGTAGGGTAGCAAAGATTGAAACCTTGAAAGTACCACCTCTCACAGGGGTGAAGGCACTAGGAAGATCCCCAGATACGAATAGATCCCCAAAAATATCTCTGACGCTAAGAAGGTATCAGGGGGATATCCCTTCAACCAATCTCGTGCGACCTCGTGATTAACTCTGGTGTGAGTGGAGCCTCCTGATATTACCAATTACACAATGGATTTCTCCACTCCCTTTCTCAGACACATATGTTGATTTAATTGTCTTGATGAAGTTTACTCACAAAATCCTATTCAAAGGCACTAAATCTTAAGCTAGTTTGTGTACCCTAGAAAATAAAATCATGACTAATAAATTTTAAATTATAGCATTAATTTTAGTGGCCATGATTACTCAAAAAGGTATGGTAGTGAAACTCATGGTGTTATAACTCTGCAAGAAAAGTAAATATGAAATTAATGCAAAGTCCTAACTTCAACTTTCAATGAATGATATGCTTCTAATAACAAATGCAATTTTCAATTTCATCTTTGCAATTCTGAAGTAAAAATGCAATATTTCAGTATATGCACTAAGCTAATGACAAGGACTCAAAAGACCAAAATGCCAAGCAATGCAAAATGCTTATTTTTTGTATTTTCAAAAAATGAAAATGCATGGACTGAAAGTAGATTGATATATAATCTCTATTGTGTATAGAAAGAAATAACTCAAGAAGGATACCAAGCAAAAAAGCACCCAACCCAATGTACAAGGACAATCAAAATGAAACTATGATGAGAAAGACTCTGCCCATAAATTTGACCAAAGATAGGTTTCATGTCACCCCACAAGCACTTAACAGGCACTACAGAGACCCAAGAAGGCTCAACAAACATCAAATCCCACCCAACAACCACCAGACCAAGAAAAATGGCAAGGAAAGATGATGTATGCAACTGGTTAGGAAAACTGAGTGTATGTACGCAGCTTGCAAAGGGACAACCTACGTATGTACACGACTGTCAGGGAAAACAGTGCGTATATGTTTAAAAAACAAGGCCAGGAAAGAGAGAAGGTTGAAAACTCAGACCCAGAGTGAACAGAGGTTGTCAAGCAATGATGCGACAAGAAACACCATAAGAACGCGAGAAATCTAAGGAGAAAAGGACTCCAAACCCTAAGAAAGAAGATTCAATCCCCAGTATGGTCACCAATTCTGTTATGAGGAAAATCTCTCTATGGCTAGGGTAAACCACAACAGACGGAAATGACTGCAGAAATCAACTCTATCCAAAAAACATTCTATATAAACCAATATGCAAGCAAGATAAGAAAGAGGCATAGCTCGTCCAGATGTTCGATGAAGTCCACCATTGAGCACTTTGACCCAAAGCTATATACCTGCAACTAGTTCTCAACAACCAAGCAAGGCAAGCATATGGTGATAATATAAAAGGTTAGCACATTAGATAACATAATCCATTAATATACATAACAAATACGCCCATGGATAATAACTCAAATATTTGAAAGATATCAATTGGATGAGAAAGGAGTATTTCTATTAATAAATAATTAGAAGAAGTGAAAGTATTATAGACTTCCATGTCGGCACGGTTCGGAATCGAGAAACTAAGTTCCTTCCAGCTGGGCCTCCACCACTTCAATCCTCCACCAAAGGAAAGTTCATAAGAGAGAAACAATGAGGTTCTCAATCAATAAGGGAATAGCTTGGGGGATGAACACTGTGTTTAGACTTAAAGGACAAAGGGATGCAGACTCAATATGAATTAAATAATTTCTCCAGAGTAACTTTTCTCTCAAAGTTGAATTCTTTCTCCTCTTTCCATAGCTCGAAATTGGCCCATTTATAGCCTTCAAAATGGAACTTAAGGGATGAGTCAGAACGTTTCCAGTATATGGAAGGCCAAGGATCATAGATCTCTTGTCGTGACATGGAAACCTGACATTAATTTTCATTTTTTGGAACAAATCCCGATGTACACGGGATGTACTGGAGCAACCTGCGTATACGCATGTTATATAGTAGGAAATATGCGTACATGTGGAAAAATATGTATTTTAAGCTCTGGATTTTACAAATAGGAATGATAAGTTTGCATAGGGAAATGGAAAAGGCTTTATGTGCAATATTTCATAGGGTGAGGCAAATCTTGCTATAACATGAACAACCAAATACTTTCCCTTAATCGAAAGGTGAATGAATTGCAGTTTACTTCTTCTGTGAGGCCAAGGCCTCCTTTTCCTTCTACTCCTCCTCCTAGGAAACATGTTGTTGAAGTGGACTGGTGCCAATTTTTCCAAGACTTCCATGATCCCAAGTATTCTTACTCGTATACATGTTACCTAGAATTGTCTAAAACCGACAAAGCCCCTCTACCTCCAGTGAAAAACAAGCTTGCTTCCAATTCCCATAACGATCAAGTTAACATGGAAGACTCTATTCCTTGCGATGATGATCCTCTCACTTTCAAAATATTTGTTGTAGAAACTAGGAGTCAGGCCCCTAAAACCACTCCACAAGGGGTGGAAGGCACCAAAATCGATCCCAAGGACAATGAAAAAGGAAAACTTCCCGGGAATGGTATATTACCTTCCCCTCCAAGGAACAGGGTTCCGTGGACTCCAAACAAGGTAAATTTGCCTAATAATCCACCACCTTGGTTCCCAATACTGGGACCTTACAATTTCGTTAAATATATAGAGAAGGTCCCCACCCACATGACATTATTGGATGCTCTCATAAAACCTACTCAGTTTAAAAACCTTTCACGTGTGCTACAAGCACCTCCTACTCCACGGATGGAACATAGAGTTCCTCTTTCCAAAGAGTCCTCTTCTCAAGCTAAGGAAGATTATGATGCTATTGATTTAGACCATGGGGTTCCTCCTTTCTATATCTGAGTTTTGATTTCTGATTTTGTGCTCCATAACTGTGTCGCTGACACAGGAGTGAGGAACAATGCCATGCCCCTTCGAGTCATGAGGAGATTGTGTCTTGAATGCATAGGCCCATGTAAAGATATTTTATCTTTGGATTCAAAGAATGTAGAAACCATTGGTTACATCAAGTACTTATCCATCACTTTCAACCAAGATCCGAATGTGAGTATGCTAATAAATGTGACCGTAGTATATATACCTGAATCATATGGCATGGTTTTAGGGAGGGAGTGGTTCACCAAAGTAAAAAAGTTTGTTACTTCATGGAAGGAACCCACTTCACCTTTCCTCATAAGGGTATTGAAGTTGTCATTAGGAGGGAACCAAAATACCGAGAGTAGGTTGTACCTACTTCCTATAATAAAAAACATGTGTCTTTTCAAGACACAGGTATGGGTATGTATATTGTGTTATCTGAGGAAGAAGCACATGTCCCTCCTTCTGAGTAGGAAGAAATGGTGTGGAGTATGGATTTTGACAGTGCTAAATCCAAGCACAGATATGGGGCTGAGGTACATTTGTGTTATCCCAAGGGGAATGCAATCCCTTTGTATTTTCGATTAGAATTCTCTAACACTAATAATATGGATGAATATGAAGCGTTATTTGTAGGCCTCCAAAATTCCTTAGACTTAGGAATTCACCATTTGTTGGTAAGCGGGGATTCTAAATTGGTTGTGAATCAAAATAGAGATAAATATGAAGTTCATAACCCATGCCTAAAACAATACCACTGAAGGGCTACGAAATGTATTGAGAAGTTCTTATATTTCAACATTCAATCCATACCTAGGGACGCAAACCACGTAGTTGATACTTTGGCCTTGGATAGTTCTTAGTTCACTTCGAATTTCGTAAGGTCTATCGAAGATATAAAAGTCCAAATTTTACATAGAGTTGTGTTAATTGATAATGTTGACTCTTTGCAAGTTTCTGATACTGACGAACAAATCTGTAGATTCCTTCAAAACAAAGAGGAATTCAAAGATTTACATATCATCCATGAGTTGGAAGAGGAAACCGAGGACATAATCCAATTGAAGACAAATAAGACTCCCCTTGGTTTGTCCGTACTGGAATCCATGTTTGATTCCAATGATGCTACTACCTCCGCACCTAGTATTGATAATGAATCTGTTAGGAAGGTGCAAGAAGCCATCCCTATAAACCTGGGAACTGAGAAATATCCAAAACTAGTTTATATAGGGTCACAGTGTTCCCCTTCTGAGATCACTCAATTCACAGAACTCTTGACAGAGTTCAAGGATGTTTTTTCTTGGTTCTACGAAGCTCTCAAGGTTTTCGATATGCAGGAGATAGTCCATGCCATACCCATAATCCCTGATTCAAAACCTTACAGGAAGAGACAAAGAAAGAACAACCCCTCTTTGGAACAAACAATCAAAGATGAATTAGGCAAGATGGAAGCATCTAGGGTCATATACCATGTTTGTTACTCACAATGGCTATCTAATTTGGTTCTCGTTAGGAAGAATACTGGTGATATTTGTTTGTGTGCCGACTTTTGAAATTTGAATAGGGTGTCCCTAAAGGACAACTACCCTATCCCACCAATGGAAGAGATCCTCCAACAAATCTTTGGGGCTCAAATGATGCCCCTTTTAGATGGTTTCTTAGGTTACAATAAGATAGCCCTCAATCTTTTTGATAGTCACAAAACCACATTCACTACTCGTTTGGGCACATATGCATATAACACGATGCCTTTTGGCTTGATTAATACAAGGAACACATTTCAACGTGCCATGGCCATTTCTTTCAAAGGATTATTGGGTAAGATGATTGTTGTCTACTTTGATGGTCTCATAGTATTTTCCAAAGAACGAAGTAGTCACTTTGATCACCTCAGGCAGGTTCTTCTTAGATGTCATAAGTTTGGCATATCTTTAAATCCTAAGAAGACCATTTTCGGTGTTATGGAGGGAAACATTTTGGGTCACATCGTCTCTCGAGAATGTGTCAAAGTTGACCCCAAGAGAGTGGTAGCAATCAAAAATATTCCCTTACCTACTAATAAAAAAGAAATGCAATCTTTCTTTGGAAATATAAACTTCTTGAGACGCTTCATTCTTGATTTTTCTCAAGTATTCAAACCTCTAAATCAACTTATTAAGAAGGGAATTCAGTTCAAATGGGACCCCCCTACCCGTCAGGATTTTGAATCCATTAAGCAAGCCATTACTTCTACCCCTTTGTTAATCAGTCCTAATCCCTCTAAATACTTTTTCATGTACATTAATTCATAAGAGGAGACAATTTCTGCAATATTATTGCAAAAGAATCATGAGGAAAATCTTAGGCCACTCACCTTTGTAAGCCAAAATTTGAAGACACACCAACTGAACTATTCTACATTGAAGAAACATGGTTATTCTTTGTATAAAGCCTTGGAACAATTTCTAAATTACATCCAAGGCCACAAAGTTCAGGTTTTTGTGCCTACATCTCTCTTAGTCACTGCCTTGAATCAAACCGAATTGCATAGCAAGTGGCCCAAATGGATCATGTGCATGCAAGCGTATGACTTGAACATTAAACCAATGAAAACCGTAATGGGGATAGGGATGGAATAATTGCTAACCTAATCCCACCCCTCGATCATAGCTAAACCACCTCAAGTAGATGACTTGATTGCTTTCGAAGAACTGGTTAATGAAACTGAGTTATCCTCACAACCTTGGTATGGACCTATCATATATTTCCTGATCAATGGTGTGTGCCCATCGGACATGGATACTAAAGCCAAACGAACACTTCATTTACAAGTTGTCTGATATGTTTTACAGGATCAAATCCTTTACCGAAGAAACCTTGATGGGGTTTTTTCACAATGTTTGACTCATGACCAAGCCCAAATGGCACTTGAACAATTCCATTCTGGGGTTTGTGGAGGTCACTTTTCGGCCAAAACCATTGCAATAAAAATTTTACATGCAGGTTACTTTTGGCCTTCACTCCACAAAGATGCCCATTTACTAGTTCGAAAATGTGAAGCTTGCCAACGCTTCACTGGGAAGAAAAAGTTAGTTTCCTTGCCTCGTAGGCCTATTGAATTCCAAATCCCTTTCACAAGATGGGTCATGGAATTTATTGGGCCAATTTCACCGCCTTCGAGCGTTGGTCACGTATTCATATTAACAACTGTAGACTACTTTACAAAGTGGGATGAAGCAATCTCTCTTAGGAACGCTACGATTCAGCAGGTGGTATAATTCGTTGAGAATAACATTTTATCTCGTTTTGGAACAACTTCTGAGATACTAATTGATAATGGATCAACGTTCATTTTTGATGTCATGCTTCACCTTGGTGTCACATATGGCATCCAAATTTTTCGATCGTACACCTATTACCCCCAAGGTAATGGATTGGTTGAATCAACAAATAAAAATATGATTCATATCCTTAAGAGGACAACCAAGGATAACAAACGTGATTGGCACACAAAGCTAAACTTTGCTTTATGGGCTGATCGTATAACCCCTAAGATAGTAACGGGTCAAATTCCTTACACTCTGGTGTATGGATCCCCTGTTGTCCTTCATGTTCACTTACAAATTCCAGCCTTGATATTGGCTATTGTTGAGGCAGAAGATGATTTCCAACCTTTACAATATGGTTTAGACACACTCATCGAACTATAATAGGTAAGAAAGGACACATTCCAACACCTCAAAAAGAAGCAAGACATTTTTAAACATTCCTTTGATAAAAGGGCCAATTACAAAGTAGGAGATGATGTCTTACTGTGGGACAAAGCACACAAGGCCCCATCCAAATGTCACAAGTTTTATTCTTTATGGTTGGGTCCTTACACAATCTACGAGGTTTTAGGGACAAATGCTTTCAGATTAAAATCCCTGGATGGCGAACCACTTCAATTACCTGTGAATGTCCATCACCTAAAGTTCTTTTACTTCTGAGAGACCTCATAATCTTGTACATAAATCACCACTTGTTCTTTTTTTGTTTATATGTATTCATTTTTGCTGATTTTCCTTCTTGTATGCATTTTTTGTTGCCTTTTTTTATGCGTGTATATATCCCCTTGGTTTCAATCTTGAACCTTTTTTCTTGCTTGGTTTCAATTTTGGGTCTTTTGATTGTTTGGTTTCGATTTTGGAGTATAAGCCTCTCTTTGATTTTCCCCTTGGTTTTGGTCTTTTTCATTTTAATGTCGTAGGTTGTATTTTTTTTTGGTTTGTCTGGTGTTCAGTGGGAAGGGTACTGTTCTTATTTTTGTGTGACTGTTTGAAAAAAATGAACTTCTACGGTCCCTTTTATCATACTTGACATTTTTGGAAACTCTGTCTAAATGTCATCTTAAATGGGAGTAAGCCTAATTTTTATTTAATCAAAGTCAGCGTGGAAAGTCTAAGGAGGTATCATATCATTCTCCGGTGAAGCTGAAAAGCATGACCGGATGATGGCTTACATAGCTATGTGATTGCAACTGCACTTTACCTGACCACTTACAATCCTATTTTTTCCAAGCAACGATCATTTTTCCTACAAAGTTCCATCACTTGTGAGCATTTGATATTTCATCACCTATTACCAAAGGTTTTTATATTTCTTTACTCCCTTGTTTGACTGGTTTTCTTGCTAGTTTTTCTCCAGTGGGTCGCTGATTTCAAAAAATCCTCGTTTGCTTGTTTTTGTGTCGAGAATCAAAGGTATGCATGATACTTTGTGTTGAGCCAAGGTTCACCTTAAGCCTCGATTCTCACAGTTAAACTATAATCCGAGTGAGGGACCTGTGTCACTTGGGCCACATTACTCAACAAAACCCGAGTCATTATTCCCATTCTTCTATCTTATGTGAATCTCAATATAAATTTCGTTGTATATCTTTACTACACCATTTTCATTCTTCAGTTATCCCTAATGTGAAAAATGTTCCTTATACTATATTTGAACCCCCCCCCTCACCCATATCGATCACTTTGAAATTAATTTCCCCTCCAATGCCAAGAATGTTGACGCAAAAATATGCACTGGGTTCAACATGGTGTTTTACACCATCATTCCTCCACAAACGTCCCTTTGTGCTATGGTTCCAATCAAAGACAATGGCGAGAGTCATAGTTACTATGGCCTCTACCCTTGAAAGAGTATCATTTGGATACCTTTATAGGGTTTTGAACCCTACCACATGATAATTCCTCATCTCAATACTGTTCATTTCATATTTATGAGCTAAGCAAAATGTTTGCAAGAATTTTAATGTTGTCCCCCTTTGCCTGTCACTAGGCGGGTCACTTGGGGATAGGGTCCTTTCGTAAAGGATAATATGAATTATGGTCAAAATTTTGGAAACAAAATGTTTCCATATTTTATGGATCATAAATACCTTTCCAACGGACTATCATGAGCCCGATTTTGAGTCCGTATGACCTCGGACAGAGGACGCAAAGTTAGCGTCACCCAAATGGCCAAAACCGATAATTGTGACTCCCTGGTATGATTCTATTTAGTTTCCTATTTCAAAAGGAAAATAAAACCCATAAATGGTATAGGTAAGTGTGATACCTTTCCAACGGTATATCCCGTTCTTGGTTTTGACCCCCGGTTGGTAAGAACGAGCTTTCACAAGTTCATGGCCAATTTCAGACACCATATTGGTTGCAGTGCTTTGGGGTTTAAAAATTGTTAGTAAAGAATTTTAAATCAGTGATTCAACAATGCCAGGCTATAATAGACTCAAATACCTTTCCAATGGCTCCTCATTTTCCTCATTCCATCCTCGGATGGCCCGATTAGAGAAGCCACAAGTTGGTCAATTATTTCGGGCAAAGGCGAGCAACCAACTTGCGTAGCAGGGTTTCATGACAGCTGAAACAACCATTAGTGGCCCCATCACACAAATATATGGAGACATTGTCGACATACTTGTCGATACCTTTTCTACGATACCTCATTTTCCTCGATTGAATATTGTACGACGATTTGACGCCTTTTGCAAGATTGGGTTCCATGTGGGTCCACTAGAAAGTCAGGAGTTTTGGGCCAACAATTGTTCTGGGCTGATATTGAGGGTTGAGGTGGAATTATTTGAGATTGGTGACGAAATATTCTCGACGGGCTTGTTGATACCTTTACAATGATGTACCCTGCGTTCAATTCCGACTCTATCTCATCTGGTAACCTTTTTGGGGATAAGTCAACAACAACAAGGTCAAAGTCAAAGTCAAACTTTGACTTGCACAATTTTCGAGGAATATCAAAAAATCATGGGAAAAAATTATAAAAAAATTCATAAATTATGGAAAATCAAGGGGAGGACACACAACCTCCCTCATGCAATATTGGGTAATTTTTTT
>JZKD02S1798641.1:326845-341908 GCA_000966675.3 Picea glauca
ATAGACTTCTCATGTCACAACAGACTCAAGTATGGAAACACCTTCAATGGTTATTGCTTTTCTTGTAATAAATTTGGTCACAAAGCATTGGAATGAAAGAGTCTTGAAAAGAAAAATTCAATAAGGTCCAATGACTTAATGAGATGTTGGAGATGCAATTATGTTGGCCACACAACAAAGTTTTTTCATACAATGAGATGTTACAACTGTGATAGGTTTGGTCACAAATCCAAAAACTGTAAAAAATAAAGAAGTTAATCCATGAGAAATAATTCATACAAGTTAGGAAGAAAATCTAATGAAGGTTGGAAGAAAAGAAGAAATGAAAAATCTCAAAGGACAAATTTATAAAATAAAGATCCAACAAACAAAATATTTCATGAAAAGGTATGGAGAAGAAAATCTGAAATAGAAAGCAAGAAAGATAATCTGGCACTTGAAAATGAAGAAATTGATAGCAAGAAAATGATGGGTGAAGTTCCTAATAAGGAATGTGAAATTCATAGATTTGAATATGAAATGGATCAAACTCAGGAAATGAGATTTCCTAAAGAAGAACATTGCACAATAGAAGATCCCAACAATATCATGTAGATCAAGAGTACATTAACCAATGAAATAAAAATGCAAACATAAAATCCCAAAGAAGAGAATGAAGAAGTTTCACTTACACACAACAATGATGATAATGATGAATCTTCAATACCATATAAACCAGAAGAATTGGGCAATGAAAATCTTGGAAGTTTTCCAATGTTATTTTCATGAACTACTAAATATCAACTCAATAGAAAATATGAATAAAAGAAAGGATGAAGGATTTTACAGCAAGATTTGGTGTAATTACTACAAAATACTACTAAATTATGGTATGATCTAAACTCAATGAGGTATTTCCAAAAGAATGAAAAACATATGAAGAGGATATACCAAACAATAAGATGTTATTAAGCAAAGATCATGGTTTGAGGAGCTTGAAGATAATAACATGGATATCAGGTTTACTTCTAATTAATAAAATATGAAGAGGCTCTTGGGTTACAAAATGAGTAAATAGAGGACTAGAATCCTAAAGAAATTGGAAACAAACTGGAAGGAAGTAAAGGTAGTTCTTGAACAACATTTGTATAAATATGGGCACACTCTTTAAAGAAGGAAGGGAAAACATAATTAATAATATGGAGTGCATCGGCCTGGTTAGAAGAGGATTATAGCCTAAGTATCATGAAAAACTAAAGCATGTCTTAAGTATTTGAGGCAACAGTACAAACAACAAATGAAAGGACCAATTCAATCTTGTTTCTAAGGGGAAAAAGTTGAAGTTGGTTTCTGCATAGTCAAAGGACTATGAATAAGATATTAAATTGGTTGAAAAATGGAAATTAGATTAATTGATATTGATCAATGGTATTCCTGTGAAAGATCAGAATATCAAGAATAATAAAGAAACATCAAGAAGATCAGTAAGATTCACACCCTTGTCCTTTATAACAAATGAGAAGACAATAAAACCCTATGAAACAGTAAAAAATCATGGGGAGTATTCAATTTGGTCATCAAATGAGGAAGTCATTGGATTAGGTTTAAAATAATTGATCACTACAAAAATTGGTATCAATAAGACTCCCTATTTGAACACAAAATCCCAAGAGATTGAGATAACAACTTGCACATTCATAGGGGAGAAAAGCAGTAAAATTTTAAATCTTTGTCATTGATGTCAAAGGGGGAGAAAAATAGTAAAACACATTTTGTATCAATAAAATTTCAATCTTCCAACTTGAAAATGATATCAGTGATAGGGGGAGCCAAAGTATTTGTTTTATATATATGTTTCCCTCAATGCCAAAGGGGGAGATTGTTGGAATTATTGATTGTGTGTTGTCATTGATGGAAACATGAATAAAACATGTACAATAATCAGAGAAAAATGGAAGATCACCTTGGTTCAAAAAATATTTGTGATCATTGTTGATCATGATAGGATCAACAATGATCCTATGCTCGTAAATCTCATGAGGAGTTAGTGCATTCAAGTGAAGTTGAAACAGATATTTGCAGATAGATAAATCATGTGCAAAAAAAATTCAAATGATCTTGATCGTTGATCAGGGATAGGAATTAAGTTCTTGAACATTCACAACCATGCGATCACTGGTGGAAACAAGGTCGAAATATCAACTGTTGATCGAAGACAAGTGGAAGGATAGCGTATGTTTTGACACTTTGCCACTTCAAGTGAAGCCAAAATAGATTTCTACAGATAGAGAAGTCATGTGCAAAAAGAATTCAAGTGATCATGATCATTGATCAGGGATAGGAATGAAGTTCAAGAATGTTTAGAGTCATCTGATCGATGGTGTAAACAAGGTCAAAATATCAACCAATGATCGAAGCCAAGTGGAAGGATAGAGTAAGTTTCGCCACTTCGCCACTTCGACAATTACTGGAGACAAGGAAGAATCCATAAAATCTTGAAGTCACGAAATAAACGCCAACTGTTAATAAGGAAGGAGCTTCAGATGAGTTCTCAACCCTTATATCAATATTTAATCTGGAATTAAACATTGATCATCGATCTGGAATGAAAATTTTGAATCGTCATATCGTACTAAAGGAAAGAAGGTGGTCAACTTCGATGTTGACCAGTCTGGCGATAAGAAGTTCAGAAAAACCAAGAATACCTGAAGGACAGAGCCTCGAAGTCCCGAAGTGAATGAGGTCCATCAGATCTGGGCAATGCATGGTGACTATTGGATGAAGATAGGAAGTTCCAATGGTGGTCAACTTCAGTGATGACCACTTCAGAGAAAATGAGTCTGAAACATGTAATTTTACCTGAAGGACAGAGCCCCAGAGTCCCGAAGTGAATGAGGGTCGTTGGATATAGAGTTTGGGTGAAAACTAGACCGTCTGATCTAGAGTAATGATCCAAAGGAAAAATACATATGACATGTGAAGAGATCCACTTCAACAAGACCACGTTAGCAAGGACATGTGGCCCAATCAGATGGTGACAAGTGTCAAGGTCTAGTTGGCACTTTAGGTATACGAAAGTCATGAATCTAGGTGACACATGGAAACCACTCAACCAATTCTATGTCAAAAGTGAAGTCAACAAGCTACATCATTCTGGGATTACAACCTCTAGGGATATCCAACTTCTTCGACCAACAAACATACCCAAAGTTCCGAAGGCCAAAGTCATGAAATAACGTTGATCATTGATTTAATATTCTTAGGAATCTTTCTTAGTTTTTGGATTAATCTAGTGGAATACGATTAAGTCACGATCATTGGATTAGTCAATGCAATCAAATAAGTACGAGGAGATCCAGTCATCAAACAAAAAGGTAAGATCAATGGTTGATGAGAACTCTCCATTCTGGCTATAATTGGAACTAAGGAAAGGCATGAATATCCTAGAGTCATGTCTCTTTCAGGAGTTATCTTGACCGTTGGATGAAAAAGTGGAAAGATAGAATAAACATGGGCAAAATTAGGAAGTCCTAAAGAAAAGGATAATCATCCACTTATTGGATTATCAAAACATGTCCATTGATCTAGATCATGAAAGAGCTACAAGAGAAACAAAATCTAACCGTAAACCAAAAGGTAAGATCTACGGTGATGAGCTTATTTGACACTTCGACAAAATATAGAAGAAGTTAATAAAATAATAAAACTCCCAAAGATGTGAATTACTAGAGGAATTGGCAGTCATTCATCTCACGATTTAATCCCAGCCACTGGATAAGGATACAAAAATTGTGAGAAATGATTCCTTTAAAAGAATGATCGGACCATTGATCGGAAACCATGATCAACGATGAGGATTAAAATCCATGAATTGAAGTTACTTGAGTTGTAACACTCTGAAATATATCGCTTCAGAAATAACAAGAATTTGGTGAAAATAAGAAAATTTATGGAGCGTCTAAGCGTGAAGAACACGATCCCAACATTGAACATATGGAGGATAAAAGAAAAACAAAGGGTAATTAATTCTGAAGCACAAAAGACATGGTTCCAATGACAGTCATATAGTAAGGTAAGGAGCTTAAAGAGGAAGAAAAAATGGAGAATAAACCTGAGATTACAAGACCATGTTCATTTGAACATTGGGTTGAAGGAAGCACCTCATAGATAATTCATTTATGTAAACAAATTAAGGTATGTAGAGTAATTCAACAAAGATTAACACCATAACAATACAAAGATTTGGTAAAAGCTCGAATATGATTTTTTGGCGAATTGGGGACACAACATAAGCATGTGAACAATATAATGAGTTGATCCATATGTGTGATCAACTCATGAGGATAAAATTGAATCAAGATTAGTTTTCTAATTAAATTGAGAATCTTACACGATAAATTAATGAATAAAAAGAAAAGATTATTTATGTTAAAATTAAATGAAGAGGTGCAATGGTTCATGTCAAAAACATAATGGTTCAATCCTATACCTATTGAAATACTATATAAACCAGAAGTGGTGGTGAATCTAAGTGTGTCTTGGTGGATATATATATATATATATATATATATAATGGATTGAATGAAAGTTCATTCTATCAGGTTGGTTCTTGTTTACAAGTCAAGTCTTGTTATGAGGGTTGGATTCCTCACATATCAGTTGGATCTCAGATCAAAAATTCATCATTTCTCAGTTGGATTTGAGAACGACAAGCTGGGTCTTGTATCAGAGAGTTGGATCTCTCATATTCAGTTGAACTTGAAGATATTAAAGGATTGATTTTATTTATATTCATTCAAGTTAAATAAATAAAAGAAAGATATTTTATCTACTTCATACAGTTTGTGTTATACATGTTTATGAATAATTAATTGAGATGCATATATATTATTCAATTAATTCAGGTAATCTATGAAAGTGTGAAAAAAATTCAAAAGTTCCAGACACTTATTCACCCCCCCCCTATCAGTGGCAATGTGTGTTTCAACAATTGGTATCAGATCAAGGTTCCTTCTGCACAGTTTAAACACTAGAAGGTAGACTCTGAAAAAATGGGTGGAAAAATGGCTCTCTCCACAAATGAAGCTCTCTTATTTTATGGAACATACTAATCTTCATGGAGGGAAATAATGAAATGATATCTGAAGTCAAGAGAATCTGGTGTTTGTGACTAAATATTATCTAAACCTTGGTACTCAACTACCTCAGAGAACAATTCACAAACTGCAAAAGAAGAAAATAAAACAATTCAATAACATTAAAGGAAATCCAGAATGGACTGTCAGACCAAGTCAAATAAAAGATGGGATGCTGCACCTCTACTAAAGTACTATGGCTACAACTAGATAATTCTTATCAAAATAGAGGAAAATATATAGAAAAGGAGAATTCCAATCAGAATAAAGAACAAGATATAGAAATGGATAATTCTTATCAGAATAAATAACAAAATACAAAAAAAGAAAAATTGTATCAAAATAAATAACAAAATACAGATAAAGAGAATTCTAATCAAAATAAATAACGAAACACATAAGAGGCAATTCCATCAAAGAATTGATGCAAACCCCAGTGATCAACATAGAAGACTACTACATCAAGGAATTGATGAATACCTCATTATTCACTATAGAAAAACTATTAGATTTTAAGACTAATGTTGTAGCTACATTTGAAGTCATTAGTATGAAACTAGGAAATGGTCTATATATTGAAGTTACTAAGGATGTTCTTGACCAACTTGAATACACAGTTATGTGCACTTTTGAAGAATTGGAGAAACTACAAAAGAAAGATATGTTGCTACTACAACAGTTAGGTCAATCTAATCTTGAAAAGCATGGACAAAAGATTCATCTTGAAGACAAAGAATAAGAGATCAATATATTAAAGACTCAAGTTGTTGATCTAACAAAAGAAATGAATGAGTTGAAAATGTATGACAAATTCAATAAATGTGTAGAAGAATTAGAAGAAAAAAAATAATTGGTCAACACTCTAAAGAATCAAATTGAAGAAGCTAAGGAAAGTGAAGAAACCCTAAATAGACATTTGAATAAAAAGGAAGAATCATGCCACATGTTGGAATTGGAATTCATCGACCTCAAAAGGATTCAACTAGAAAACAAGGAAGAAATCAAAAGATTAAAGAATGAAGTTGTTGATCTAACCAAATATATAGAAGAGTTGATGACATATGAAAAAACCAATAAATGCACAAAAGTCTTGGATGATACAAAATAAATGGTCATCAATCTAAATACTTAACTTGAAGAAGCTAAGGGAAAAGAACAAACCTTGAAGACTCAATTGACTAAAAAGGAAGAAACATGTCACATGTTGGAAATGGAAATTATCAACCTCAAAAAGAACAATGAAAAGAAAAAATTCAACTTTCAAATTCCAGAACAACTCATCTATCCTAGATAGGACTTGGAATAGGCAAAGACCAATTGAAGACAAAACCAGTCTTGGATATAATAAGAAAGAAGAAGGTGGAAAATGGAGCACCATTAAAAAATATGATAAAGGATCATACTCCTCAAAAGAAAAAGGTACCATCACAAACCTAAAAGAAACCATGAACTTTGTCAAATAAGGAAGTTGTAAAATTAAAAAAAAAAAAAAAAACATATCAAAAGACAGACTTCTCATGTCACAACAGACTAAAGTATGGAAACACCTTCAATGGTTATCGTTTTTCTTGTAATAAATTTGGTCACAAAGCATTGGAATGAAAGAGTCTTGAAAAGAAAAAATTAGGAAGGTACAATAACTTAATGATATTTTGGAGATGCGTGTTGTCCACACAACAAAGTTTTTTCATACAATGAGATGTTACAACTGTGATAGGTTTGGTCACAAATCCCAAAACTGCAGAAAATAAAGAAGTCAATCCATGAGAAATAATTCATACAAGTCAGGAAGAAAATATAATGAAGGTGGGAAGAAAAGAAGAAATGAAAAATCTCAAAGGAAAAATTTAGAAAAGAAATATCCAACAAACAAAATATATCGTGAAAAGGTATGGAGAAGAAAATCTAAAATAGAAAGAAAGAAAGATGATCTGGCACCTGAAAATGAAGAAATTGATAACAAGAAAATGATGGGTGAAGTTCCTAAGAAGGAATGTGAAATTCATATATTTGAATATGAAATGGATCAAACTCAGGAAAGGAGAGTTCCTAAAGAAGAATATGACACAATAACATATCTCGACGATATCATGAAAATCAAGAGTACATTAACTAATGAAAGAAAAATGCAAACAAAAAATCCCAAAGAAGAAAATGAAGAAGTTTCACTTACACAAAACAATGATGATAAAGATGAATCTTCAATAGCGTATCAACTAGAAGAATTGAGCAATGAAAATATTGGAAGTTTCCCAATGTTATTTTCATGAACTACTAAATTTCCCCTCAACAGAAAATATGAATAAAAGGAAGGAGGAAGGATTTTATAGCATGATTTGGTGTAAGTACTACAAAATACTACAAAAGTATGGTATGATCTAAACCCAATGAGGTATTTCCAAAAGAATGAAAAACTTATGAAGAGGATTTACCAAACAACAATATGGTATTAAGAAAATATCATGGTTTGAGGAGCTTCAAGACAATAACATGAATATAAAATTTACTTCTAATTAAGAAAATATGAAGAGGCTCTTGGGTTAAAAAATGAGTAAATAAAGGACTATCATCATGAAGAAAAAGCCATAGAAAGAAAAATAAATAGACCTCAACCCATGAATAACCACTCTCCTGGTATGATCGCTTACCTTCCTTACATTCAAGGAGTTATTGATAAAATTGCCAGGATATTAAGCAAGAAAGAAATAAAAACCACTTTCAGACCACCAAAAACCATAAAACATAAAATGAGATCTGTGAAAGACAACCTTGACCATCGAAAGTACAAAGGAGTTTATAAAATAGAGTGCTCCTATGTAAAATGTTACATTGGAGAAATAGTTTGTTCCTTTCAAGTTAGGATTAAAGAGCATGGAGTTGACATAAAGAATGAATGTACTCGCACCTCAGCCTTAGCAGAACACTCTCTCTCAGCTAAACACCACGTGCTCCTAGAAGATACCAAAATTCTAGCAAAAGAAGATTACTTCTTAAAGTGTCAGATCAAGGAAGCAATAGAAATCATCAAGCATCCAAACAACCTAAATAGGGACAATGGTCTAGAGATAAATGAGAACTAACTACCTTTGATCCATCACAGTAATAACATGTAAGTTTAATTAGGTCTCCCTTACTCTCCTTGGATCATTTTCTTTGCTCTTGTTTTTTGGTCTTTTACCCTAGGGTTAGTCCCCAACTTTTTCTTGAACATAATGCTAATAATATCATAGCTTAAAACTTAATCTTCACATTACTAATAAACTTAAGAATTCCATTTAGACTAAGACCTTATCACTAGCATTAAAAAGAAATGTTTAAATATTCATTGCCAACACTCATAACTCTAACACTAATAAATACCAACTTTAATAATTCATTAACAATACTACTCCCAATAAGATTATTAATAATACTAGGCCCCTTTTTTAGCACTAAACTTAGTAACTCTAGGGTTTAAATACCATTATTAATAACCCTTGGATTATAATATTAATAATAATAACTTAAATTTATTAATATAACCAATTTTTTAGTAATTTTTATTAATAATCTTAGGTCTTTATTAATACTAAAACTGCTTTCTTTTATTAAATAAATAATTTTAGGGTTTAAGCTGACTTCTTAGCTTTCTCCATCTATACAAAACTTAATAATTCCAAAAATTATTAAATAACTAATTTTAGGGTTTAAGCCGACTTCTTAGCTTTTTCCCTCCAAAAAATATGATATTTATTTCTTCTCTCCTCAAATTTTATCCATGGCTTTAAGTCCTAAAGATGGATCCTAATATGGATCTGAAACGTCGACAAATGATCACCAACACTGTGGATTATCCGATAAATTATGAAAACAATCACCACAGAAATATTAACAGTCAAGATATTAAATTGGTTGAAAAATGGAAATTAAATTAATTGGTATTGATGAATGATATTCCTGTGAAAGATCAAAATATCAAGAAGAATAAATAAACATATCAAGAAGACTAGTAAGATTCACACCCTTGTCCTTTATAACATAGGAGAAGACAATAAAACCCTATGAAACAGTAAAAACACAAGGGGAGTATTTAATTTGGTCATCAAATGAGGAAGTCATTGGATTAGGTTTAAAAGACTTGATCACTACAAAAATTGGTATCAATAAGAATCCCTATTTGAACACAAAATCCCAAGAGATTGAGATAACAACTAGCACATTCATAGGGGCAGAAAAGGAGTAAAAGTTTAACTCTTTGTTATTGATGTCAAAGGGGGAGAAAAATTGTAAAACAAATTGGGTATCAGTAAAAGTTCAATCTTCCAACTTGAAAATGAGATCATTGATAGGGGAGAAAAATTATTTGTTTTACAAATATGTTTCCCTCAATATCAAAGGGGAAGATTGTTGGCATTATTGATTATGTGTTTTCAATGATGGTAACATGAATAAAACATGTACAATGATCATAGAAAAAAGGAAGATCACCTTGGGGAAGAAGCAATTTGTGATCACTGTTTATCATGATAGGATCAACAATGATCCTATGTTCCTAAAGCTCAGGAGGAGTTAGTGCATTCAAGTCAAGCCGAAACAAAGTTCTATAGATAGAGAAATCTTGTGCAAAAAGACTTCAAGTGATTATGATCGTTGATCAGAGATAAGAATGAAGTTCAGGAACGTTCATAGTCATCCAATCGTTGGTGGAAACAAGGTCAAAATCTCAACCATTGATCGAAGCCAAGTGGAAGGATAGCATAAGTTTTGACACTTCGCCACTTCAAGTGAAGTCGAAATAGAGTTCTGCAGATAGAGAAATCCTGTGAAAAAATACTTCAATTGGTCGTGACCGTTGACCAGGGATAGGAATGAATTTCGAGAATGTCCACAATCATCGAATCACTAGTGGATTTAAGGTCAAAATCTCAACCGTTGACTGAATCCAAGTAGAAGGACAACGCAAATTTTGACACTTCACCACTTTGACAATTACTAGAGACAAGGAAGAATCCACGAAATCTAGAAGTCGTGAAATAAATGCCAACCGTTGATCAGGAAGGAGCTTCGGATGAGTTCTCAGTCGTTATATCAATATTTAATCTAGAATTAAATGTTGACCGTCGATCTAGAATGGAAATGTTGAACCATCAGATCATATTAAAGGAAATAAGTTGGTCAACTTCAGCATTGACCACTCCGGTGATAACAAGTTTAGAAAACCAAGAATACCCGAAGGCCATAGCCTCGAAGTCCCAAAGTGAATGAGGGCCATCAGATTTGGGCAATGCATGGTGACTGTTGTATGAGGATAGTGTTAAAATTTCAGACCCCAACCCAGTTTCATTTTCGCTGATTTTTCAGCCAAAGTTAAATGCCCAAACCCAGTTTCAACACAGTTTGAGCATATAAAAACTTAGCAGAAAATAAACTTCAGAACTGAAACATGAGGATTCTAAACATCGTTTTCAATGCAGAAATAAAATATCAGCAGTATGCAAAACTCAAAAAATTTATAGACATAGGTTTTTGGTCTAGCTTTGACCCTGGAAAAACCCACAAGGGGAAAACCAGTGAGAGAGGGATTTTTATTATTTATGGGCTTCTGAGAAATTCTTTTACAGCATATTCATCTTCAGAAATTTACACAAACTTATATGGACATTCTTGTAGCTTTTCTCCTCGATTTCTGAACCAGAAATCTATACAATTGTACGGCTATCCCTGCAATTAATGTTGTACGGTCTGTCTCAAAATTTGTGCTCGAAATTCTACTAAGACTGTATGAAAAACCCAGCAGGAAAAATGACTTGAAAAATGTGCCATCACCTTGAAAAATGTGCCCAGAATTTTTTGTGGTATGGACCTCGATTTCTGTGCAGGTTTGTACGATCTGTACGAACTTTTCTCACCCAGAAAAGTGTGCCCATCTCCTTCCTCGATTTTTGTGCCAATTAAATGTTGTATGATAGCCTTGAAAAGAATGCCAATACTCTCAAAAAACACAACTTTTGTCCACCTCAATTTTTGTGCACATTTATTGTTGTACGACCTTCAGAAATCTGTACAGTACGACCTGTTCTTCCTTGCTGCCTTTTGCCTCAAAATCCATGCTGCTCTTTTCCTTGGGATGCATGCTCTCCTTCAACAAATGTTGTCTCTCTTCTCAAGCTCGACCTCTCCCAGCTCTCTCTTTCTCTCTCAACAAGAAATGAATGAACTACCCAAGAATGGGTGTTCCCCCTTGCCCTAATCGACCTCATGAGGGAAGGTGAGGGGTTTTCTAATATAATAGTTGAGATTAGATTAGATGGGTGGCTGAGATTTGGTGTCTCTTCACTCACCCTCACTTTAGTCATAAAGTCACTTTTTAATTTGCATCTCACAATTTAAATGACTAGGACCCACATTAGGCACTTTCTCCCCCTTAGGTGCCTAGGGAAGAGAAATACTTGCCTTGGTACTTTATTTTAATTAAAAATTTAACACTCCCTCATATCGAGGATAGTGTTACTCACCACTCCAAGCTTTTCCTTGAAAAATACAAACTTGCCCCTGTTCAATGCCTTGGTGAGTATGTCTGCAACCTGCTCCTCTGTAGATATGTATTGTAGCTCCACAGCTCCTCTCTGAACATAATCATGGATGAAGTGATACCGAATCTCGATATTCTTAGACCGGTCATGAAGAACTGGATTCTTCGATATTTTGATACAACTCTGATTATCACAGTAAATCACAGTAGGCCTCAACTGCAAACCGAACAATCCCACCAGCATCTTGCGAAGCCAAAGGGCCTCACAACTAGCTTGAATAGCGGCCATATACTCAGCCTCTATCGAACTCAAAGCCATTGACTCCTGCTTCCGACTGAACCAAGACACAACTGCTGATCCCAATCTGAAGTAGCACCCTGAAGTGATTTTTCTGTCATTGACACATCCTTCCCAATCTGAGTCTGTATAGCCAACCATATGAACTCCATATCCTCTATGATAGTCCAAACCATAATCCACCGTACCACAAAGATACCTGAGCACATGTTTTGTTGCCACCCAGTGCACTCTCCTAGGCTCCACCATGAACTGACTGAGAGTGTTAACATCAAAACAAATATATGGCATGGTATTGACTAAATACATCAATGACCTGATCAACTGACGATACAAAGTGGAATCCACCAACTGTGACTCAGAAGCATGAATCTTCTTCCAGTTGGTAATCATGGGATTGGTCATGGGCCTACTATCTCCCATCTGAAATATTCTCAGAATATCACACACATACTTCCCTTGTCCCGAGAAGATGTGTTTAGGCTCCTGCCAAACCTCCAATCCCAAGAAGTAATGCATTAGCCCGATATTAGTCATCTCAAACTCTGAAGCAAGGATCTCCTTGTAGCTATTGATGAGTCTCTCTGCCTCTGTAATGAAAAGATCATCCACATAAAGCAGAATAATGAGAGGATCCTCTCCAACCAAAATGAAGTATAGGTTGGGATCCACCTCACTCTTCTCAAAACCCAATTGCTGCAAATAGGCATCTATCCTCGAATACCAAGATCTGGGAGCTTGTTTCAGTCCATACAATGCCTTCTTTAGTCTACAAACATGAGACTCTCTCCCATGCACCTAAAATCCCAATGGCTTCTCAATACACACCTCCTCCTCTATAAGACCATTCATAAATGCGGTCTTCACATCCATCTGGTGGATCTTCCAACCCATCTCTGCTGCAATGGAGATCACTGCCCTGATCGAAGTGTATCTAGCAACCGGCACAAAGTTCTCATCATAGTCAACTCCCTCAGCCTGTGAAAACCCTCGAGCCACAAAGAAAGCTTTGTACTTATCAATGCTACTATCCGCAACATGCTTTAGCTTATAGAGACATCTGGAAGTCACCACTGAATTCCCCTCAGGTCTAGGAACAACTTCCTAGACATCGTTCTTCATGATGGAATTGTACTCTTCCATCATGGCATGTCTCCATACATTTCTACTAGAGGCCTCCTCAAAAGTGGAAGGCTCAGACTCCCGAATACTTCTCACCATTGTGATGTAGCTGCAAAACCTCTCGGGAGGTTTACTCTCCCTCACTGCCTGTCTGGGATTCCCCACTAAACCATGTGCCTCCCTCAAAGTGTCTTGAAGCCACTTGGGCTTCCTCCTCTATGAAGTAGTGTCCTGTGGAGGGGACTCTCCTTGCGCAACCCCATTTACTGAAGACAATGATCCTGTAGTAGACCCTGAAGTACTTGATCCTGAAACCTGTGGACCGGTAGCTTGCGAACCTGAACTCTGTGGCCCTATCACCTGTGAAAATGTCGTCACTAAAGTTGGTGGCCCTGAACTCTGTGTCACTATAGTCTGTTGCGGGCTCACCTGAATCTGAGGTGAAGAATGCTCACCTCTCTTTGTCCCTCTAGACTTCCTAAAGGCTCCGTCCTCCTCAAATTTGACATCCCTCCTGAAGACAATCTTTCTCAAGGAAGGAGGGTAAATACATAAATCCTTTGAAGTCTCACTGTACCTAACAAAGATCCCTCTCTCTGCCATGGGCTCCAGCTTTGTCCTCTTCTCATAAGGGACATATGAATAAGTGATGCACCCAAAAATCTGAAAGTGCCCCACCTCAGGCTTCTTCCCAAAGAAAGCCTCCTCAGGAGTCATGCTCCCCATAGCCCTGTGAGGACTCATGTTCTGCAGATAAAATGCAATGTAGCATGCCTCAACCCATATAAATAGTGTCATCCCCTGATCATGTAGCATGGCTCTCGCAGCCCCAACAATGGCCCTGTTTTTCCTCTCTGTAACCCCATTCTGCTACGGGTTGTAAGGAATAATCAACTCCTTCCTGATGCCCTCTCCTGCACAAAAATCCATGAACTCCTTGGAGGTATACTCTCCCCCATTGTCCGATCTCATGACTCTGATTTTCTTCCCTGTCTGGTTCTCCACAAGAGATTTGAACTCTTGGAACTGACTGAAGACCTGTCCTTTGGTCTTCATGAAGAAAATCCAGGAATTTCGAGAGAAGTCATCATGAATACAACATAGTATAGGGATCCAGTCAACGATGCTTAAGACATCGAGCCACATACATCTGAATGTATAAGATCAAGTATCCCTGCTACTCTACTGTCACTGCTCAGAAAAGCAGTCTAGGTGTACTTTCCCAAAGCAAACCCCTTGAACAACTCATGGTGCTCTGAATTGACATCTGGAACTCCCGTCACCATCTCCCTCATAACTCTCAAGGCCCCATGGTGCAAATGTGCCATCCTATTGTGCCATATCTCACATAGGTCACTGCTATTGCTGGTAGAATGAACCAATGCTCTCACTGGCTGGAACAAAAACTTGTACAGCCTCTCATGTCTAGTACCAATCACTTTGGCCGAAGTGATGCTAGACCCTCTGGGGAAAAGAAGCACTTGCCCATCATGGAACAAGACCTCATAGCCCTTCTCCTCAATAGTAGAAAATGGCACTAAGTTCTTCTTTAGGCCCGGAACATAAAGAACCTCTTTCAAAGTCATGGGAGGCAAAGACTCCCTCCGAAATGATACAGTACCACAACCAGCCACCTTGACCTCTTGGTCATCTCCAAGCACTACCTCTGCATCTCCACACTGAGTAAGATCTGTCAAGTGCTCACAAACTACTATCATATTGTGAGAGGCACCACTGTCAATATACCAAGTATCTGTAGTAGTGGTCCTTGAGGATAGACATGCAATCAAAGAAAATTCCTTGTCAAACTTGGTGGAAAACTCTTCCACCTCTGCTGAAGCTACTGTTTGTTTCTTCATCTTGTTTGGTTACTGTCCTGCATAGTGCCCAAACTTATGGCAAGCAAAGCACTTGACTTTGCTCATGTCTTTCTTCCCTTCACCCTTGGGATTTTGTCCTCCCTTTGGACCCTTCTTGAACTTCTTCTTGCTAGTGGTAGCAAGAGCCACATTCTCCTC
>JZKD02S1798641.1:341918-357885 GCA_000966675.3 Picea glauca
TTGGGTATACCATATGCACTTCACATGCATCCTTGTTCATTTTTAAAAATACCACCATTCATACCAGATTGAATAACATAGCTTTAGAGTTAGTATCTTCATTCTAATAATCTCTTCAGCTTCTAATGTTTCTGCACAAAGCTCAAAACCAACATGCATATCTGTAAGTATTCATGACTAACAAAATTTTGAGGTAAGATTGTTTTTAAATTGTTTTTAATTTATTAAAGACAAGGGAATTTTATTATGCAACTCCTCTTATGCTTGTCATTTCACCCTATTAATTCATACTTTATCCCTATCTTTCTATCTTATTTATATATTACTTTGTTCTCTTCCACTCTTGTTATTTGCTTATTCCCTCATATCCTAGGTTTCCTTACCCTTACCCTCGCATCATACAGTCATATGCCATACTCCCTTACCATTACACTAGCATCCAATATTATTTTACCTATATGCCATGATATTCATATTACCCATTACTTCCCTTATATGCTTACACCTCTCTCCATGATGACATTCCAAGACTGATCATCGTGTTATTACCCACTAAACTCTTCATATACAGTTTATGATTGTTCCCTTATCATATAGACAAGGCCCGACCATTTCATTATTACCCATGAACTTGCATACAATCGATTATATATTTGACTTCTTAGACTCATTTGGAATCACCGAAGGGATTCCAAATGAGTTGTATGTATAATCGTATGGGCCTTTGAAAACCATTGATCATTCAAGCTATTTTCCATCTGACCTTGCCTATCACAAATATGGAGTGTAAGATTAGGGTTTTCTCTTTTTTCAATAACTATAGTTAAAAATGGTGGTTGATCGCCATGATCCAGTGTCTATGCATACTCTCAAATATATTCTAAAATACAATGCATTTCGTGAAATGTTGGGCATCGATATGACATAATATCTTTGCTAAATTCTAGGGTTTAGATGATTAGCTTCCACTCCAGTTTTCCATGGGTTTTGATGGATGGGTGGCTCAAATGGGTAATTTTATAATGGAAGTACCAAATAAAACATTGGCTCATGCCACTGGCTTGCCAAGAATGAGGGAAACATGGTTTAAA
This sequence comes from Picea glauca, assembly GCA_000966675.3. Lineage (NCBI taxonomy): Eukaryota > Viridiplantae > Streptophyta > Pinopsida > Pinales > Pinaceae > Picea > Picea glauca. Next base: position 343,010 of record JZKD02S1798641.1, read on the forward strand.
AAAAACTTATGGAGTGTGATACATTCTAGAACGCTAATTGGAGTAAAGGGATACCTCGAGCCTAAATTGAGGATGAATGGTTGAATCCTTTGGTGATTCTGAAAAAGTATTTGACATGAAAAGGTTGGTATTCCCTTACCTTTTAGTATCATATCAATATTTTGTTACATTTTGAATTTGATGCAGAATTGAATTTCCCTTATTAATTATGGAAAAGTCTGTGCAAGATGTCTAACGAAGTAAAATGAAACAATAATAATCCTCATAAAATACTGTACCATCATGGCCTTGTAAAAATGTTAATTGTAAAAAAATTATGTGGTAGAAATGATTCATGGGATAATTTCTCAAGTCAAAATTTTCTTAACTCACAACATGATGAAGTAGTGGTAGAGGACCATGTAGAACAAGGTATTGATATTTTCAATAATGGTCCTAATGAAGACCCCATATCCCCTGGATCTAAGGGATTCATCTCTCATCCAAGAAAATCACGAAAAATGAAAGTTGTGAAACACATTCCAACAGTGGATCCTTCATTAATACCACCTCCATCTCGAAGGGTTACTAGGAATATGATAAGGCAGATGAATGTGCAAAACACTTAGGTGATAGCCCCTACTCATCAACAACATACAACAGAGAAATATCCAATTTTTGTAGATAATGAAGAGGAATATTCCAAACAATTGGAGATATCATTAGAGTTGCAAGGAAGCAGAGGAAGAAATACCCAAATCCTCCAAGGGCATTACCTCCTAAATCACTTGACATGGGACATATTGGACAGGTCGAACCCGACATAACACCAGTTGAATCTCAACGTGATGATATAACAATAGTGGCTTCCTCAAACTTTATTGTTCATCCATTAGTAGTCAATTTAAAGAGGAATAATCGAGAAATCAAGAAATCAAAACAATAAGTATAGGATTTTACTATCTTGAATAGGTGTGTACAAGGGGAAAATGAAAAATTAAAAACACATAGTCAAAATCTCTAAGAAGAGAATAAGAAACTAAGGTCTAAAAAAAAGAAGTTGCATAAGAGGATCATTGGCTCCAGTAATCCATCACATATAATATGAAGTGAAAGGATAATATGATTGTTAGCATGACTACTCTTGATGCTCTAGTCCATGGGAGTACAGGGGATTATGTTCATCTCCTCAATTGGTATTTCCTATATATTAATCCATTATGAAATGTAACAAGTTAACTGTGAAATCGAGATTGTAAAAGACCCGTGCGATTTCATGATACTTGTTATTATAGTGTGATATGTATGGATTGAAGAGACATCTATATATTGGACAAATTGTTTCTTAATACAAATTGAATTTTTGGTTAATGGTGTTATTTTGATCTTGCAATTGTAAGTAAATAACTTGTTGACTAGTTGGCAAGGTCTCACCAATATGGAATGCAAAGATAATTTGTATTTTACTTTAGTTAGTTTAGTTTAAAATTTCAATTTGGTTATGTACTGTAGCATTTAGATCATTATACCAATAATGGACCTATAATGTGCTTTATACTTAAATAAGTTAAAATAATTTATCTTTCTCTCTTTTGATAGATATACTTAGTTGTTCATTTATAGCTTTTAGTTTGGCTTGATATACTATCCTGTGAATTTTTTTTGTTCTACTATAATTTAATGAACTTTGAATTATCACAATCATCATAATATTTTTGTTAATTGAATCAATCATTGTTTATAAGTACAGGAACGCTTAAGGTCAAATATTGTACTTCAAGCCCTTTGTGAGATCAGACTAAAGAGACTGATAACTAGACTTTGTTGTGGTATTTAACACTTTGCTTCAATTAAATAGATATGTTCACATAAATAATTTTTGGATAGTTTTCTTGGACAATTGGTTTTCATTGATTTCAACCCTTGGTGAGTGATCTTGGAGATTGATGTCAACACTTAGAGAGTGATGTAAACCCTTGAAGATGTTAGGATATTCAAACACTTAGGAGTTAGTTAATATCTACTTGGTTTATTGTGTCGTTAGGAAAAGTGTGTTTTCTAGTGTGTTTCTTTAGTATGCATTAGTATGCATTTGTAGTTAGGAAATTCGATGGTCGCGATATGTTCCCGACATAGAGTGATCCGATGGTTCACACTCTCCTCGCTCTTAACGACCATTGATCTATGGCTTAAAACTCGATCGGTCCATGATCTCTATTTAAAGAGCATGGAGAGTCATTTTTCGATGATCGATTGTGAGATAATATCTTGTAAAATCTCTCTGTAATGTTTTTCTTTTCATTAATAAACTAATCCAAGTGGCCGTGTTGGCTGGGGTCATGGATGTTTCCCCATAGGGGTTTTACCACGTGAAAACATCGGTGTGTTGATCTTTGATCTGGTTATGTGAGTGGTTACTGAAGGTGTTCATCCTCTGTTGGAATACCTGTGTTGTTGAACATGGTATCAGAGCCTGTTTGAAGACCCGCTCCTATTGTAGATCGAGATCGTGAAGCCAAGTTTCCTCATCTCCACTTTATGTCATTTCTGTACATTTCTGGGCTAAGAGGACTATTCCATTGTGTCTGGAGTGCTCGTTTCAGTGAGGAACACTTTTCTTTTCACTCAAAAAGGTTTCTGTTTGCCCAAGATACGACCATTACAGTTAGATTCGGAGGTATAAAGCTTGAATATGCATTTTTTAAAATTTTTGCAGAGAAGTATTTTGGTTTCATTTTGGTTTTGTTTTATTTATTTCCGGGTTGCTACTCTCTTAGATCTACGTATTCTCTTTGCCCCGTGCCCTGTGCAATCTCGGCAAATCAGAAACAGATAGGAAAAGGTGCATCTTCTGGGTAAGCTAACCAAGATCTAACCCTTGTTGTCATCGAGAAGAGAAATTTTTTTCTTGTGTGAAAAGAGTTTTTTTTTTAGCACACTCTCCAAGGCCGTCTTCAACAACAACAACAACAACAACACCCCCAATCCTCAACAACAGCAACAACAACAACAATCCTCATTCTGAACATTACAATATGTTTTGCTAGATCATTTGGTTAAAAGTTGCCTTATTGAGTAAGAGGTCTTGAGGTCAAGTCTCTCTTTTGTTACCTTTTTTTGGAAAAGTTCATGCTAAAATTGTAAAGTGTACTTCACTTCAAGTATAAAAGTGAATCAGTATAAGTAGCTTTAATATTTTATTTTAGAGTTATTTATGTTGTATGCATCTTTTCTGTTATAAAATAACTTCATTGTAAAAGTGATCCTCACTTCTCTTTATAAAAGTGGGTCACTTCATAAAGAAGCTTACACAATCGCGTGGTCATTTGGTTATCGATTGTGCCTTTTTTTTAAAAGGGCATAACTCTAACATTAGAAGTCCGTTTTCAGTGCCATTTTTTTTAAAACCGCATAACTTTTCGAGCTCTTTCCATCCAGATCATCAGTTTCAATTTTTAAATCCACATTATCTGCATATTTAACATGGATTCTACAAGTATTGTCTTGCTTACCAGCAACAACTACTTTCAATGGAAATGTCATATGGAAGATTTATTAAGAAGTAAAGGATTGTACCAGATTACCTTGGGAAAGAAAAAAGAACCAATCGATGCTGATAAGAAAGCCAAGTGGGATAATATGAATGACAAAGCACGTGGACTAATTGGAATTTCCATCTCTCCTGATTTAAGGTACCACCTTCAATATATTGATGACCCCAAAGCAGCTTGGGACACGATTGAATATGTGTTTGGTAAACTCAATATTATTTGAGCACAAAAGTTAGAAAATCAAATACTGACCTTGAGTCCAAATGTTTTTTCTTGCCTTGGAGACTATCTATCTAGGTTTAAAACACTCAGAATTTTATGTGAAGAATGTAAGATAAATATGGAGGAAGAGCGTTGCATCTATCTTATTCTTTCTATGCTAGGTAGTACATATTATGTGTTTGTATCTACCTTTTATGCCATGAGAGAGGCTCTAGGGGAAGAATATTTTGAAAAACTCATTCTTGAGTCCTTTTGTGCTTCTTTGATTCGAGAGGAAGATAAGCTTGTACAATTTGGAGTGATCAACACTACAGGTGATCCGTAGGATCTTTTAATGACTATGGTTGACTTTTAATTTTGCATGTGTTAATTATCCAATTGAGAAGATTAATGAAAGAATGAGGAAATGATGTAGGAGCATCCACACCTCATCAAGCGAGCCAACGCGTGGAGCAAGGAAAGACAGTTGGACAAGCCAACAAACTTCTTTTTGAATTTTACCTTGATATTTGTTGCGCCAAGCATTAATGAGCTAATGTAATGAAGCGCACTTGTATGTATTGTAGATAGGAAGGCATTTATTAGTTTTAATGTTGTTAGCTAGGAATTTATTATAGATTTGATAGTTTCATATTTCGAGAGGGAAAACGGAATATAGGCACCCTCCTTTGTATCATTGTATTATTGAAGCATTATCATTCATTCAGGAGAGCAAGAGAAGAGCAAGCAGAGAACTTGTGGAGAGCCCTCATGTACAGATTGAATTAATAGGAAGAGATTTTGATTCAATTTCATGACTGGTGTTGTTTTCTCTGTGTATGTTCTTATGTCATGGTGAATGTTCTGTTTCCTTTGTATGCATTTTCTTTGAATATGATGTGCATGTGTTTTCAGAGATCTATTGCAGTCTGTTCAATTTTTTCTCTGTCTGAGCCAAGAGATTCCTGCATAGAGTGCAGTTGAATTCCTCCGCATAGAGTGCATTGATGAGGCTAGACAGTTAAACTCTTATTCTCGTTCACCCAGAAGTTGAATTGGGTCGAGGAAGTCATGCAGGAGAAGTGCAGACTGGATAGAAGTCTCAACAGTTTGCCTGAGCAAAGGAAACCGGGGATTTCCGTGGCTGTGAGTGCACATAATCCATGTGACTCTAACACTTTGAGAGATTTTGGAGGTCTGTTGAGAAATTCGTAGGTGAAATATCTGAAGGAGTCAGAGAAGTTAAGCTCAGGAGGGATAATTTCCTGGACATTGCGAGAATAAGTCGGGGAGAAAGGATCGAGCGGAAGAAGTTTGAAGTAGAGGAGATCTTCAAGAAGGAGAGTCGATGGCCAGGGATCGCTATGGAGAATCGCGAAGTCCCGAAGACCGTCAGATCCGGGAGAAGTAGCGAGGTATTTAACCCTCAAGCGCAGGAAGAACCCATTGCTATCACATATCGGCATATCGGGTTTTGCGAGGGCAAGAGTTGCATGCACGTCGAAAACGCGAGTCACGATTTCTCGATTTAATCGGAGCTGTCGATCGCTTGGGAGACAGGTGGCGTAAGATCCTGTGAGGTCGGGGTTCAGCGTTCAGGGTTTTTGATAACAAGGAAAACTTGCATCGTGGATCCGCAATCCGTGAAATCCCGAAGGTGACGTGGTAGCGTGGGACTCCGAAAGCGAGTGGAGAGAAGGTGGCGTTGTATCGGGGAATCGACACCTCGGTACTCGGGGTTTGGAAATCCAGAACATTGACATCGCGGATAGCGATTTCCCGATAGGGAAAATCTCTGACAGGATGGAGGCGTTGACCATTGACCATCGGAGATCGGGGTTTGGGTTTTGAACTGCACGAGAACATGCACACAGGGTTCGCGATATCGCGAAGCCCGATTTCCCGAGGAACTTGTCGGGAGATCAACAGAGCACCCTGTGGGTGACGGAAAGGTTCTGATACGGGATCTGAGAGCATTGTATCTCTTCAGGTCCATGAGACGAAGAAGGTCATGGTGAGGTGACTGTGCCTAGAGGGACAGTTGCAGTCAAGTGGTATCAGAGCCTGAAATCCCATGTGTATATTTCAGGCGAGAGAAGGGAAGGAGAAAAGGAAAGCACTCTGATACACACGACTTGCATCCAGTGGTATCAGAGTGGGAGTATCTTTTCTTTCTGAAGCAGAGACAGAGAAGACATCATGCCGCCCAGAAGAGAAAGGTAGTCACCTGATCGAGAAGACAGGGATGCCTGAAGAAGGGGTAGGTCAGCAGGGAACCCAGAGATGTAACAGGATACGAGATCTCAGGGCGAGACTCGAGGAGATGGAAACCACCCAAAGGCGCGGAGTCGGCGCAGGATAGTTCAGTGATTCTGAGTTGGAAGAGGAAGCTGGACACGATGCAGAAGAGGTCTCAGCAGAGGATGCATCAATAGAGAGGTTGATCAGAGCTATCGCCAAGATGAGCTTAAAGACCAAAATGGACATCCCCGTCTATGAGGGGAGTCTAAATGCAGAAGAGTTGCTGGATTGGATCCGATCACTCGACACCTACTTCGATTACGAATATATCGAAGAGGACAAGAAGATAAGGCATGATGTTACTAAGTTGAAAGGACATGCAGCCTTATGGTGGGATGAGCTGCAGGCGGACAGACGCTGCAAAGGAAAACAGAAGATCAAAAGCTGGGATCGGATGATCACTAAGATGAAAGTGAAATTCATCCCCAGAGATGATCAGATAACTCTGTTCAGGCGTATGAAAAACCTGAGACAGAAGTTGATGACGGTGAAAGAGTATACCGAAGAATTTTATAGGCTCAATATTCGAGAAGGTCATCGGGAGAGTGATGACGAAAAAGTGGCAAGATACCTGAATGGGTTGAGGTATGACATTCAGGATGCGTTGAGCATGCTGACCATCCAAACTGTCGAGGATGCGTACCAGATGGCCCTGAAATCCGAAGAGAAGTTGAACCGCAAGCAGGGACAGCGAGGGCGAGGCATGAGTCAGCCCAGAGGCAAAGCTGTTGCCCAGAAAGAATATCAGAAACCCAAGGAGGAATGGAAGAGACATCAGGGTAAGGCTAAGAGAGGTGGATCCTCACAACAGAGGTAGCTATGCTGAGCCGAGGAGACAGCATACAGAGCAGGTTGGCGGATATGCTGACGTGAACACTTTTCCTCGTACCCGAGGTAGAGGAAGAGGCCGAGGAGGAATCATCACATGTTTTACATGTGGAAAATATGGACACAAGGCCATTGACTGTCCAGACAGGAAGATGAATAGAAGTGAAGCTCACATCACTAAGGTGCAGAGGCGTGATGATGAGGATGCGGACAGTGGAAGATCGCTTGGAACACATAAAATCCTTTTGACACCTGAGAAAGAGGTGGAAAGCGCAGTTCAAAGGAGATGACTGTTCAGAACGGATTGCACAACCAAGGACAGGAAATGCAAGGTCATAGTGGACAGCGGAAGCACCAATAATCTCGTTTCAACCGAGATGGTGGAAAAGTTGGAGCTGGAAACAACTAAGCACCCGAGTCCATATAAAGTCTCATGGCTACAGAAAGGACACCGGGTGAGTGTCACTAAACAATGCTTAGTTAAATTCAAAATTGGGAATTATCATGATGAAATTCTATGTGATGTTATTCCCATGGACGTATGTCATATACTGTTGGGTAGACCATGGCAGTATGACAGAAATGTTGTTCATGACGGGAGGATGAACACTTACACCTTGGAGAAGGACGGGAGAACACACAGATTGCTTCCAATAAAAGATAAGGAAGTGAAGCTGGAAGTAAATAGCACAATACTTCTCATGAGTGGGAAGGAACTTCTCACAGAGTTGGAGAAGAACGAAGATCCACAGTTCTTTGTGGTCAGGAAGCCGAGGATTGTCCTGACAAGCACAAGAGTGGACGACTTACCAGAGGAGATTCAGGAACTGCTGGGAGAGTTCGCTGATATCATCGTGGATGAACTACCTCGTTCGTTGCCACCGATGCAGAGTGTGAGTCACCATATCGACCTCATACCCGGAGCAAGTTTGCCAAACAAGGCAGCATACAGGTTGACACCTCAAGAGAACGAGGAGGTCAAAAGGAAGGTACAGGATCTACTGGATAAAGGATTGGTCAGAGAGATTCCGAGTCCATGTGCTATTCCGACAATACTAAGTCCGAAGAAGGATGGAGGCTGGAGAATGTGTACAGACTCCAGGGCAATAAATAAAATCACCATCAGGTATAGATTTCCACTGTCGAGAATGGACGATCTGATGGATTTCCTGAGTGGGGAAAATTATTTTTTGAAAATTGATCTCAAGAGCGGATATCATCAGATCCAGATGAGAGAAGGAGATGAATGGAAGACAACGTTCAAAACAAACGAAGGTTTGTACGAATGGCTGGTCATGTCGTTTGGGTTAACAAACATGCCAAGCACTTTTATGAGGCTGATGAATGAAGTCTTGAGGGAATTCATCGGTAAGTTCGTCGTCGTATATCTAGACGACATATTGATTTTCAGTAAGACCAAGGCTGAACACTTAAAGCATTTGGCCATTGTAATGAGAAGGCTATAGCAAGAGAAGTTGTTGATCAATTTGAATAAATTCTCATTCATGAAGACGGAACTCATTTATTTGGGTTTTGTGATTTCAGCGAATGAATTGAAGATGGATCCTGAGAAGGTGGAAGTAATCAGGAATTGGCCATCGCCGAGGAATGTTTTTGAGGTGAGGAGTTTCCATGGATTGGATAGTTTCTACAGGAAATTCATTCAGGATTTCAGTGGAATTAGTGCCGCAATGATGGACACTATGAAGAAGTGGCATAAAGTTTTTCATTGGACAGCAGAGGCTGAAAGGAGCTTCAATCTGTTGAAGCAGAAGATAACTGAGCAGCCAATTCTGGTGCTGCCAGATTTTCAGAAAACCTTCCAAGTGAAGTGTGATGCTAGTGGGTATGCTGTTGGAGGGGTCTTGAGTCAGGATGACAGACCTGTAGCATATTACAGCGAGAAGATGGATGACGCGAAGCTGAAATACTCCACGTATGACAAAGATTTTTATGCCATCATACAGGCATTGAAGAAGTGGAGGCATTATTTGATACCCAAAGAATTTGTTTTGTACAATGATAATCACGCATTGCAGTTTGTGAATCAACAGGAGAAGTTGAACCAGAAGCATACGAAATGGGTAGAGTACATGCAAAATTTTACATTTGTGATCAAACATATTTCGGGGATTGCTAACAAAGTAGCCGACGCTTTGAGCAGGAAATGTTTATTGCTGCAAGAGTTCAGAGTCAAGACGTTGGGTTTCAAAAATCTGAAGGACATGTATGCAGGTGATGCAGATTTTGCAGAAGCATACGAGGCAGCTGAGAATCCAATTCTTAGGGATCGGAGTCCATGGCTAGAATATATAATCCAGGAAGGATTTCTGTTTAAAGGCAATCAACTGTGCATTCCAGATTGCTCCATGAGGGAGAATTTGGTGAGAGAAAAACACAGCGGAGGATTAGCAGGTCATTTTGGACATGATAAGACACTCGCCAAGCTGAGCGAATCATATTATTGGCCAGGCATGCAAGCAGATGTAAAGAGGTTTGTTGACAGGTGTCGGCTATGTCAACATGCGAAGGGCCGAAAGAAGAACACAGAGTTCTATCAGCCATTGCCTATACCCGAGAGACCATGGGAAGCCATTAGCATGGATTTTGTTTTGGTTTTGCCGAGAATGAAGAGAGGAGTTGATTCCATATTTGTGGTGGTGGAAAGGTTTTCTAAGATGGAACATTTTATTCCATGTCAAAAGACCAGCGATGCAACACACATCACGAATTTGTTTTTCAAAGAAATTGTCAGATTGCATGGACTGCCGAGAAGCATAGTCTCGGACAGGGATACAAAATTCATAGGTCATTTTTGGAGGACGCTATGGAAGAAGCTGTGAACTGACTTAACATTCAGTTCTTCTTACCATCCACAGAAAGATGGGAAAACAGAGGTAGTCAATAGAATCTGAGGGGAGCTATTGAGAAGCCTGGTGACAGAGCACCATAGCAGTTGGGACCAGATTATACCACAAGCAGAATTCGCGTACAACAATTCGGTGAATCGGAGTACAGGAAAGAGCCCATTTCAGATTTTGTATGGGACACAGCTGAGGGGAGTTTCTGAGCTCAAGGAGTCAGGAAAGGATGAAACTAGCAGCGCTCGTGCTGAAGAATTTGCTGAAGCGATGGAAGAACTTCACACACAGGTGAAGCAGCGACTGCAGAAGTCAAATCAAGAGTATAAGCACAGAGCCGACGAGCGGAAGAGACAGCTTCAGTTTGAAGTTGGTGACATGGTTTTGGCACACTTAAGGAAGGAAAGGTTCCCGAGGGGAACATATAATAAGCTCAAGATGAAGAAGATTGGGCCATGCAGAGTCCTGAAGAAATTCGGGGAAAATGCATACGAGCTTGAGTTGCTGGATGGCATCGGGATATCTTCGATTTTCAATGTTTCGGATTTATACCCATACAAGGCTGAAGAAGCAGGAGATGGAAGTGATGAGGAACCAGTGATCCAATGGCAGAATCAATTTCCAGTTGCACAGAAGCCTCATATGGAGTGCATACTAGATAAAAGAATAGGCAGGAAGACCAAGAGAAAGCAGTGTTTCGAATACCTGGTGAAATGGAAAAATCACCCAGTGGAGGATGCCAGCTGGGAGACAGAGGGAATGATACAAAAGCATGGGCACACTGTGCAGGAGCTCATGGACAGGAGCCCGTTAAATCTTTTGAGCCAAGGAGTATGATGCAGGAGCATCCACACCTCATCAAGCGAGCCAGCGCGTGGAGCAAGGAAAGACAGTTGGACAAGACAATAAACTTCTTTTTGAATTTTACCTTGATATTTGTTGCGCCAAGCATTAATGAGCTAATGTAATGAAGCGCACTTGTATGTATTGTAGATAGGAAGGCATTTATTAGTTTTAATGCTGTTAGCTAGGAATTTATTATAGATTTGATAGTTTCAGATTTCGAGAGGGAAAACAGAATATAGGCACCCTCCTTTGTATCATTGTATTATTGAAGCATTATCATTCATTCAGGAGAGCAAGAGAAGAGCAAGAGAAGAGCAAGTAGAGAACTTGTGGAGAGCCCTCATGTACAGATTGAATTAATAGAAAGAGCTTTTGATTCAATTTCATGACTGGTGTTGTTTTCTCTGTGTATGTGCTTATGTGATGGTGAATGTTCTTTTTCCTTTGTATGCATTTTCTTTGAATATGCTGTGCATGTGTTTTCAGAGATCTATTGCAGTCTGACAGAGAAGAGAATGAGTTTCAATTGTTTCTCTGTCTGAGCTAGGATATTCCTGCATAGAGTGTAGTTGAATTTCTCCGCATAGAGTACGTTGAGGAGGCTAGACAGTTAAACTCTTATTCTCGTTCACCCAGAAGTTGAATTGGGTCGAGGAAGCCATGCAAAAGAAGTGCAGGCTGGATATAAGTCTCAGCAGTTTTCCTGAGCAAAGGAAACCAGGGATTTCCGTGGCTGCGAGTGCACAGAATCCATGTGACTCTAACACTTTGAGAGTTGTTGGAGGTATGTTGAGAAATTCGTAGGTGAAATCTATGAAGGAGTCAGAGAAGTTAAGCTCAGGAGGGATAATTTCCTAGACATTGCGAGAATAAGTAGGGGAGAAAGGATCGAGCGGAAGAAGCTTGAAGCGGACGAGATCTTCAAGAAGGAGAGTCGACGGCCAGGGATCACTGTGGAGAATCGCGAAGTCCCGCAGACCGTCAGATCCAGGAGAAGTAGCGAGGGATTTAACCCTCAAGCACAGGAAGAACCCATTTCTATCGCATATTGGCATATCGGGTTTTGCGAGGGCAAGAGTTGCATGCACATCGAAAACGCGAGTCGCGATTTCCCGATTTAATCGGAGCCATCGATCGCTTGGGAGACAGGTGGCGTAAGATCCCGTGAGGTCGGGGTTCAGCGTTCGGGGTTTTCGATAACAAGGGAAACTTTCATCGTAGATCCACGATCCACGAAATCCCGAAGGTGACGTGGCAGCGTGGGACCCCGGAAGTGAGTGGAGAGCAGGTGGCGCTATATCAGGGAATCAGCACCTCGGTACTCGGGGTTTGGAAATCCAGAACGTTGACTTCGCAGATAGCGATTTCCCGATAGGGAAAATCCCCGACAGGATGGAGGCGTTGACCGTTGACCATCGGAGATCGGGGTTTGGGGTTTGAACTGCACGAGAACGTGCACATAGGGTTCGCGATATCGCGAAGCCCGATTTCCTGAGAAACTTGTCGGGATATCAACAGAGCACCATGTGGGTGACGGAAAGGTTCCGATACGGGATATGAGAGCATTGTAGCTCTTCGAGCCCGTGAGAGGAAGAAGGTCCTGGTGAGGCGACTGTGCCTGGAGGGACAGTTGCAGTCAGGAAAGAAGAGGAATTATGACAACCATATACACATATGAATATCTGAAATGAAATAATAAACAACAAACCATAACACGAGAATTGATAACGGAGTTCGACACAACTTTGCCTACGTCTCCGGGCCTTTGTCTCTGTGGGGGAGGCTTCTTTATTTCTATTCAAAAGATCAAAAGTACATTATATTAGTGCCAATTTGCTACAAGACTGATCTGGTCATGTTCTTCCAGATCTCTAGAACCCTGCAAAGAAAATGACACGCAAAACGGACATCCGGAGCTCCCAGAAATGGCCCGTAAGCGTCTGCTCCTTAATAGCTTCCCTACATAAAAATGGCTTTGGCTTGGCTTCCCTTCAGCATAAATCTGCTCTGACTATCCTTCATGGCCTCAAACAGGCCTGATTTATATAGATCTAAAGTTGGTTATCCATCCCCAACTTCCTCCCAAAATTTGGGCTCCAAAAATGCCCAATATCTCCCAAAAATGAATTAAATCCATTAATAATAGGCATAATATCATTGAAAATCCCAAAAATATATAACAAAACCCACTTTAGTTTAAAAATAGGGCGCAGCCCCTTTTTGGCGCGTGCCCTGGTCATATGGGATGGCCATGTGGCCATGCACTTCACTGGTTGCACGCTGGCCCCCCCTCTGTTGGCTCCTGGTCATCGAGCATGTGCATAGGACCATTGGTCTAACTATTACCCGCGCGCCCTGTTTGGAGTAGGGTCCAGGTCATATGGAACCCACCCGTGGACCAAGGGCTGGTCCCTATCCGTTTACTCCCGTGTCAGTAAGCCCCCTCTGTTAGAGCTCTGTGGTCGTGTGGTATGTTGAACCGTGGGTTGGGGCTAAGCCCCAGCCCTTTCCCCCACCGACGAAACCTTAATTCAAATTCAAATACATTTTTTAACATATAGTTAACAAGGAACATATGTGGAGCGGACGGTTAGCCCGGTCCTGCCAGTCCGTTGCCCGAAGGATAGGTCGGGGGTTCGACCCATGGTGAATCCATAAAATTTTACATAAACCACTAGCCAACCATAAGGTGCCACGTGGCAGCCCATGACTGGGCCATGTGGCACCTCAACAACCAATAGAAGTCTGCCACACGTCAATTGTTGAATGGTCCACGTGTCTGCCACATACCCTGTCCAGTCACTTCCCTGTCAGCTGTTGACATCATCCTGTGCAACATGTCACCCTTATAGTGGTGACACATGTCACCCATAGATTGGTCCAGTTGTCTGCCCATACGCCACATCACCTTCCACATGTCACCTCCAGGGGTTTCCACATCATTTGTATGGCCGTACGGCCTATACAGTCAGCATGCCACGTGGCACTTTACGAACTGTACAATCATCCCCTTTTTTTGCATGTTTTGGTTTTTGGACAGAACGCGATATCTTTCACATACGGAGCCTGTTTGACGAAGTAAATACATGTCCAGAATCAGGAAGATGAGACAGACGCAATGGCACTGGTTTCGTCGGATTCTGAGTACTTTCATTTTTGAGATTTTTTTAGCCCTGTCGGCTTCTGGATCCGATTCTGGATCACACTTCCCCACTAAAAGACCTTTTGGTCCCCAAAAGGTTACTGACCAGTCAACAAGCTTGAGATAGGCCACCCGGCTTGTCCGCTATCTTTGAACTTTGTCCTGTGCACCTGTCTCATCAAGATCAACTGTAACACAATCATGACAACTGACGATATATTGTTAGCTATTTGAACCATGTTACATCTTACTGAAGCCACTATCATCCATGTAGAAAACATTACTAATGACAGTATCAAGAAGACGACTGCAAATGAGCTGATATACTTGAGATATTTGCACGACAGGATCTTATCTTGAAGCAACTTATGATTGATTTTCCATTCAACAATCATTTCTTGTTCTTGCTTAAGATCGATTACTTCATTTGAAACAATTATTGGTTTGTTGCTTGCTTGCACTGCCTTCTTTAATTGTTCCATTGTTTGAAGTTTTTTATTTGATTTAACATGATGAGCATGAACCACATAATCTTGACCTGCTTTAGTGAATTGATATTGATTCTTTGTCCTATAGAAGATTGCCTTACGATCATATAAATATGGGCTACCTAAGACCATTCCACATTCTCTTAACGGCACTACATCACATGTTACTTCGTCCACATATTTAGATGAAATTGCAAATTTGATTGTGCACTGTTTTGTTATGTGCATTTGATGATGATTGCTTATCCATTTAAGTGTGTAAGGCTTATGATGAGTTTGTGTTTTTAACCACAATTGCTTAACCAATTATTCTGAGATTAGATTAGATTGAGATCCACTGTCGATTAATGTGTCTACCTTGGTGTGTCACATGATTACCCTTATGTGAAACAACTTGCTTCTACAATCAATGTCTTCACCAATTTTACCTGTCATACCAACCAATGAGATCTTTGACTCATCATCTGAATCTGATCCCAAGTCTATGGGTTTTGATGTCATTGCCACTGTTTGCGTTCCCTTCTTTTCTTTGAACCACTTTGGTCTCTTCTCAGGATGCAACTACCAACATTTGTCCTCATCATGTCCCTCTTTCTTGCAATGCTTGCAAGAGGGCTTTCCTTCCTTCCTCGTCACTACATTTTCATTCTTGCCATGCCTTTTCCTCTTGTCCTCTTTC
>JZKD02S1798641.1:365882-377390 GCA_000966675.3 Picea glauca
CTCACATAAATGGGAGGTCCATCAGATGGATGTTAAATCCGCCTTCTTGCATGGAGATTTGCAAGAAGAAATATACATGGAACAACCTCCTGGCTATGTCCAGAATGACTCTAGCTTTGTTTGTCGCCTCAAGAAATATCTTTATGGTCTCAAGAAATCTCCCCGAGCTTGGTGTGCCAAAATGGATAGCTTTCTTATTGCCACTGGATTCTATAGATTCCATTCTGATCCTAATGTCTATACCAAGAAAGTAGGAAGTCATATCATAATCCTTGTCCTTTATGTCGATGACCTTATCCTTACTGGTAGTGACTCAAAAGTTTTAAACCATGTGAAAACTAGCCTTAAGAAGAAATTTGAAATGACAGACTTAGGCTTTTGCCACTATTTCCTTGGCCTCCAAGTTTTGCAAACCAATGAAGGAATTTTTCTTTCCCAGTATAAGTATGCCTGTGACCTTCTTTGTCACTTTCACATGGACGATTGTAAACCAACCCCTTATCTCTTCCAGTCTGGAGTCAAGATTTATGCCACATGTACTTCTCCTGAAGTTGATGCCACCCTGTACCGTCAGTTAGTTGGTAGCCTCTTATACTTGACTCGTACTCATCCTGATCTTTCCTTTTTTGTTGGTCTTGTTGCCTGCTATATGAAAACACCCCATGAAAGCTATTGGAAAGAAGCTAAAAGGATACTTCACTATGTTCATGGTACAATTCAGTTCAGTATACATTACAGTTCAGGGGGGACTCCTTTATTGGTTGGTTTGACTGATTCAGATTGGGTTGGCGACCCTGATGATCAGAAGTCTACTGCAAGTTATGTTTTCAGCCTTGGTTCAGGACCTATCACTTGGGCTTGTAAGAAACAATAGGCTATTTCACTTTCTTCAATAGAAGTAGAGTACCGAGCAGTGGTAAATGAAAGTCAGGAAGCCCTATGGCTTTGACAAATCCTTTTAGAGTTTGGATTTCAGCACCAACATCCGACCAGCCTTTGGTGCGACAATTAAAGTGCCATCAAGATCGCCAAAGATCCAGTTCAACATCATCACAACAAGCACATCGAGCTACACATGCACTTCATCATAAAACTCATTCATGATCAAGTTATTGAAGTG
The DNA here is from genome assembly GCA_000966675.3 of Picea glauca. Lineage (NCBI taxonomy): Eukaryota > Viridiplantae > Streptophyta > Pinopsida > Pinales > Pinaceae > Picea > Picea glauca. The sequence continues at coordinate 367,003 of JZKD02S1798641.1, forward strand.
CTCTTTTTCCCTACAGAAGATCAAGTTGTAGACATTTTCACTAAGTCTCTTATAGAAGCGAAGTTTTCTGAACTTTGATCTATGTTAGGAGTTTAGGAAGTTGTCATTAAGGGGGGATAATCTCTAATGCCTCCTTCCTTCTCCTATTGTGTCACTATTGTAAATCATTCAATCCTATCCCAAGTTGTTCTTAAGGGGGGATGTTAGGATATTTAGACACTTAGGATTTAGTTAAGATCTACTTGGTCTATTGTGTCATTAGGTAAAAGTGTGTTTTCTAGTGTTCTTCTTTAGTATGCATTAGTATGCATTTGTAGTTAGGAAATCCAACGGTCACGATATGTTCCAGACATAGAGTGATCCGAAGGTTCATACTCTCCTCGATATTAACGACCATTAATCCATGGATTAACACCCGAATGGTCCATGATCTCTATTTAAAGAGCATGGAGGGTCATTTGTCGATGATCGATTGTGAGAAACTCTCTTGTAAAATCTCTCTGTAATATTTTTCTTTGCATGAATAAACTGCTCAAGTGGCCGCATTAGCTAGGTCCGTGGATGTTTCTCCGTAGGGGTTTTACCACGTGAAAACATCAGTGTGTCTATCTTTGATCTGGTTATGTGAGTGGTTACTGAAGGTGTTCGTCCTCTGTTGGAATACCTATGTTGTCGAACAAAAGAAGTGCGGTAGCATATTTTGGTAGCCCCGACGGTGTGGTTTTGGTACTTGAAGTTGAATGAGGATTATGTATATAAAGGAAATATTTCATGTAGGCATGACCCTCATATATGTATAGTACTCTTCGTTTTTTTTCCGGTGATATGTGGAATGTCGCGTGGTTCCTCACGATTAGGGAGATATGGCCTTGTAAAGTTGGAAGCCACAAAGAGTGGTCAAGAATCCCTAGTTGGTTACAAGTATTTAATGAAATGGTAAATTGGTTGTAAAAATAAAGTTCAAGAATCCCTAAAGTTAAGGAAAGTGGTCCCAAATTTAAGGAAAGAGGTTACTTAGAAAAAGTATAAATACACCTCAAGAAGTCTCTCATAAGTACATTAAAAATACACACAAGTTCATTGAATATCTATCTAATTTATAAAGTTATTCTTATATGAGGTAACCAAGGATATATGAGGTGTTTTTCAGAGGTAATATGAAGTAAATAAGATTGAAATTGCAAGGGAGGATGAAGTCTTGTGACGATGTGTTCCAAGGTATGTTATTTACAGGTCATATTACCATTTTCACTATAAATTTATTTCTAGAATGACTCATATAGTGAAACCTAGAGGATATTGAGAAGACAAATCAAGGTACATGTGATATAAATTTCAGCTTCTAGGTCGTTGTATTTTCGGACATACAGTATGTGGAAGATAGGGTTTTTGGCTAGTCCTCGAACTAGTCTCAAACATGTATTTCGGGTAAAAAGGTCATAATGTGTTCATAGAAGATCCAAATTCAGTGAGACAAACTTAATTTGATAGATTAAACTTTTTAGTATTTTTTGTGTGATTTTTAGATCCAGATATCAAATATTACACGCGTGGAATGCTCTACAGGTTTGCTCTCTAGAAGAAGCTAGAATTCAGAAAGGTCTTCCATTTTTGCTATAACTCCTTTTTTGGAAGGTTCCAAGTAGTGAAACCTACATGAATTGCAGATAATATGTTGAATAATATTGTGTACAATTTTTATACCTTTATTCATTATAGGTACGAGGTTATGCTTGTTTAAAGTTAGGGTTTGTGACTAATCCAAAAACTACTCCTCTGAGACTAAGGTAAAGTTTGATGAAGATGTTATTATCTTGTTGTTGAATTTGAGGAAGGTATGAAAGTCTATGATCAAATACACTAGGGTTGTTACAGAGTTACAAGTATGCTTATATGGATGTTTTGAGGTTTACATGTTGATTATATTATGGTGTATGGCATGATTGAGACATATCCTGAGTGATATGGTGTATGGTTGAGGCACATGATTGGATGCATGTATTTATGATTTTGGTATAATAATTGTTGAGGCATAGCTTGGTTTTTGGTTTGGAACATGATTGAGGTGCATGTTGGACGCTTGATGTTGGCATATCGCTTGAGGCACATCTTGGTGATATTGGCATATTCATGGAGGATTTGTGCATGGTTGGCACATGGTATGGTACAAGTGTTGATGGATGTTGTACATGGTTGATGCACATGGATGACACATGGTATGGTACAAGTGTTGACTATGCAAGTTTGGTGCATGGTTGATGCACTTATTATGGTACATGGTTGATATTACAGGTTGTGGCACAGGTCGATGCATGGTATAGGTTGGTACTTGATGGTATGTTGGTGATCTTGATGTATGCATGGTAGAGTCATGTGTTGGTGATGTTGGAAATCTAGTTGAGAGGTGTCCTTGGTGCATGATCCATGTGAGAGGATCTGGTTGAGTATCGATGACATTGACAGGTTGGATACAGTGACAAGTTGACAGGTCACAGATTGATGTGACAATGGAAATGAAAATGATAGCAACAATGGCAGTGGCAGTGATTGTGGTAGTGATAGTTGGTCTACATTTATATTTCATGGCGGTAGGATGGGGCAAGGAAAGGGGATTTTCACCTTTGTTGGATTACTGAGAGGGGGGTTGAATTAGTAATAGAGAAATTTAATCCTTTTTAACCATATAGTCTAAGTGTTATATCAATGTATCATTATCATCCAATAACTGCATAGTAAATAAGTAATGAAAAAATGAACAATCGTACACATACACTGTACACCGGTGTTTTACGTGGAAACCCAAAGAGGGAGAAAACCATAGAATGCTTTTTCTTATATCTCTTGAAGAATTACATTCATTGGAATCACCAACTTCCTTTGTTTTCTAGATGCAATTGAAAGGAGGCTACAATCCCCTAGTTTCTCAGGCTACAACCTGAGGGAAGCTCCAACTCCCCAATTATCTAGCTATGACTAGAAGGAGGCTATAACCCCCTATGTTCTCCAGCTACAACCACTTTTCCTTGCCCCATCCAACTTCCCTAACGTATAATTAGAATTATGGAACCACTGTCAGACTATCATTGTGAGATATACTGCTGTAAACTTGTACCAATCAACCTGCACCAAATAACTTGTACCAATAACCTGAACCATGCATCAACCATGCATCAACCTGTACCTCAACCTTTAATCAACCTGTACCATAAACAAGTGCATCAACCATGCACCAACCTGTACCAAACAACCTGTAATCAACCTCTACCATAAACAAGTGCATCGACCATGCACCAACCTGTACCTCAACCTGTACTATGAACAAGTGCATCAACCATGCACCAAACCTGTACAAATAACCTGTCACAACAACTTGTAGAAAAAACCTATCACAACAACCTGTCTCATCAATCTTATCAACCAAATCAAATCTACTCACCAATATCAATCACCAAGACAACTCTCAAAGATTTGCATCAACCAAGCATAACACAACAACTCATAATCATCACCAAGATCAATATGTGCTTCTAATAATACAACTATGCTACATCATCCATAAACCATGTGTCAAAAATACTACTAACAAGTGCCTCTAGCCATGTACAAAGTATGTACCATTCATTTATCAACTACTCATCAATTATGACTCATCAATATGTACCAACATCATCAACTATACACCTCATGTATGTGCAAACTCATCAACTACTTATCTCAACCATGTACCCGACATGTACCTCAACCAAATGCCCTCATCAATTTCATCATGAAAATCTGATTTGTAAATCTGTAATAGACCTAGTGTATATGATCACATACCTTCAAACCTTTTGTAACTTTAACAACAAGAGACTAGCATTTTCATCAAACTTTTCTTTAGTCTCATATGACTAGCTTTCGATTAGTCAACAACCCTAACTTGAAATAATCATAACTTTGTACGTGTCATGAATAAATATCCGAAACTGATATACAATGTTATTCAATGTGTTTTATGCAATTCCTCTAGGTGACACTAGTTTCAACCTCTCAGAAAAGGAGTTATAGCAAAAATGGTATACCTTGCTGAATTATGGCTTATTCTAGAGATCGACCTTGTAGAGCGTGCCCCACATGTAATATTTGTTGAATATATCTGAAACTATTACAAAGCATACTAAATACTTTTCTCTAACCAACACATTTGTTCATACTGAATTTGGATCTGTTATAAAGAAGTTATGACATTTTTACCTGAAACACCTATTTTAGACTAGTTTAAGGACTAGCCACAAACCCTATTTTCCATGGAGTGCAACTCAAAAAATACAACGACCCAAAATATTAAATTTTTAACACATGTACTTGGATATGTTTCCTCAATGTAATATAAATTTCACGGTATGAATCATTCTAGAAAAAAGATTATTGTGAATATTGTGAGATGACATGTAAATAACATACCTTAGAAAGCATCATCAAAAGAATTTATCCTTCCTTGAATTCCAACCTTCTTTTCTTCACCTTCCCTCAGAAATTCAGCTCATATATCCTTTGGTTACCTTAGACACCTATATATATTCAATATGCTCAAGTTTGATCTAAAATGAGAGAGCCTTGCCTCTTATTTATACTCTCCAAGTAGCTTCCTTAAAAACATCTTCTAGGTCAAGAAGAAAATTGAAGAACGAAGAGGAAGCGACCAGACCTAGCCATCGACTCAACTCTGCACCTCTGGCCACAGGTCAGCGCCCCCTTCGCTGTTGTTTTCTTAGTTGAAGCCTGTCAGATTGGAGTTCTCGGTCTTTTGGGAGCCAGTCTGAGCATCCCCGTGGATGTAGGGCTCCAGCAGAGTCTCGCCAATGGATTCCAGTGGGGGCTCTGTCCCTCCTCTGCCTCCTGAGATCTTTGCTTTCAAAGAATTGATTGCCGCAACACCAAAATTCCCTCTCATGGCCAGCTAGCAGAAGTTCTTCAAGAAACTAGATTCGATCCCCACGGTTGCTCTCCCTGAAGAAGAGACATGCAAAGCTGCCCCGAATCTCACCTTTGATTAAAGAGGGGGTCAAGAGTTATTTTGTAGGCAAGGGATTCTTCATATTCGTCTTTGAAAACATAGATGACAGAAGTCTAATCTTCCAAAACGGCCCTTATTTCATGGGACGACAAGGACTGTATTTAAACAAATGGTCTCCTGATTTTGATCCCTCTCAGGATGTACCTAATGTTGTTCCGGTGTGGGTGCGCCTCCCTCATCTGCCTCTTCACTGTTGAAATCAAAAAACCTTCCAGATCATTGGCAATGCGCTTGGAAAATACATTGATCAAGCAGCAAGGAAAGATCAGTTCTCATGCGCTAGAATCTACGTCGAAGTCGACCTAGAAGAGGGTTTGCCTGAAGCAATCAAGCTTACCGTTGTTGGGTGGACTCATATCCAGGAATTGGATTATGAGCAGCTTTCTTTCAAATGAAAATACTGCCATGGTCATGGGCACTTCGCAAATCACTGCAAGAAAAAAGTAGAGGAGCAAGCAGACAAGCCAAACGAGGACCAATGGACAGTAGTACAAAAGCATTCCCAGCAAAAAAAGGGAAATGGAAAAAGGCACACCGCAGGAGCTCCAGGCAGCTTCAAGAACACTCAAGAAAAGGACGCAACTCCGAAGGAATTAGAAAACCCACAGAACAACCAAGCAGGAACAACTAAGGAAAATCAGGTGCAATTAGAAGCCCCTCCACTCAACAAAGAAGGGGGAGCAGCTATACAGGTAGAGGCCTCACAAGGCAGCCCTCCCAATCCCTCTTACGCTGAAATAATAAGGAAAAAACAAATTGAAAGTGTCGGTTCTTCAAAGGATTAAACCTTTGAGCACCCCACTAAAAGAGCAGGAAGGAAATCTCGCAAAGAATTAAGGGAAGAGGAAGCAGAGAGACTAAAAGTCCAAGGAAGTCAATCCACCATAGAAATGTCCATCGGCAAAAACACCAGATCAAGGCCTACAAAGGGAGGCCCTTCCCCCTCCTCCTAAGTTAAACATGAAGCTCACCTCTTGGAACTGTAGAGGACTAGGGAACACCTCCAAAGATGAAGCAGTCATGGACCTCCAAAAACTAGAACCCTCAGATATCCTCATGCTCCAAGAGACAAAGATAGAAGACCGAATACTACTAGACATCAACAAATCAAAGTGGAAGAAGAGAGCTGGCATAGCAGTAAGTTCAAGGGGCTCTTCTGGAGGGCTGGCAACTCTATGGACAGAAGATGCTTTTTCGTTGAACAAAACTCATGAAACCCAACACTGGATCTTCACGGAGCTGACACATTATGCAAGTAAGTTGACTATTTCCTTATTTAACCTTTATGTTCCTTTCATTTACTCTGAAAAAAGAGAATGTTGGGCCTCTCTCTCAGCATTTTTAGATCAGCACAACCCAAGCAACATTATCCTAGCATGAGATCTCAATATAGTTCTGAAATCAAAAGAGAAAAGAGGCGGCTCCACCAGCAGAGACCCGATGCTGACCTTTGTGGAAGAACTTCAGCAACACTGGGATCTTTTAGACTTCAGTCCCATTCGCGGCCTCTACACTTGGTCCAATAATAGAACTGGGATAGAGCATATCTCTGCTCGGCTGGATCGTTTTCTGGTTCAAGGCTCCCTCATTATGGACAAAAAGATAATCAAAAATAAAATTTTACCCAAGATTACTTCTGACCATAAGCCAATTCAGCTTCTTCTAGAGGAAGAGGAAGATCTTGGGCCCCTTCCTTTTCGTTTCAGCCCCTTATGGATAGAGAGAGATGGCTTTTATGAAACAGTAAAAGAAGCCTGGGCCAAATCATACTTAGGATCCTCAAGCTTCGTGTGGGAACAAAAATTGAAGGCCACAAAACAAGCTTTGAAGGAGTGGATAAAGACTCCTGCCCCTACTCCAATCAACACAAGGAAAGAAGCCGTGTATAATCTAGAGGCTTTGCAAACAGAAATGGAAAGCAAAGAAATTACAACGGAACTCTTGGAATAAGAAACAAAAGCACAATCCTCAACATATCGATCCTTTCGAAAAGAAGAAGAATACTGGAGAATCAAGTCCAGGAGTTTGTGGTTAAAGGCAGGGGATCGGAACACCTCCTTCTTCCACAGAAAATATAGAGCCCGGCTGTCAAGGAACCACATCTCTGAAATAAAGACAACAGAGGGCTAGGTCAGCAAAGGCTTCACCCAAATCAAAGCTGCAGTGGATAGCCACTTCAGAAATCTGTTTAGTGAGGGAACCCAGGCCACTGAAGGAGAAATCACAGATTTCCTTGAAAATATTCCTCACCTTCTCAGACCTGAAGACAATGCTGCTCTCACCAGAGAGGTAATAGAGGAGGAAATCATCAAAGTCATTTGGTCCATGGGCTCAGTTAAGGCACCAGGCCCAGACGGATTCACGATACATTTCTATAAAGTCTGCTGGAATATCATCAAAAGAGACCTTCAAGAAATGATAAAGGGGTTTATGAGAAAAGCTAAGATCAGTGGTGGAATCAACTCCACTTATCTCACTTTAATTCCCAAGGAATCCAATCCTGAAACCTTTGCTAGGTTCAGACCCATTTCACTGTGTAATGCCTCCTACAAAATTATGGCCAAACTACTGGCAAATAGGATCAAGCCTTTGCTCAAGAGGCTGATCCCCAGTCCTCAAGGAGGCTTCGTGGAAGGTAGAAATATTCTTGACAATGTCATACAAGTCCAAGAGACAATCCATTCCAGCAAAAAACGAAAAGAGAAAGGTATGTTGATTAAATTAGATATGGCAAACGCGTTTGATCGAGTCAATCATTCTTTCCTCATCAAGGCCCTCCTTGCCTTTGGATTCTCGCCTCATTTTGTTCAGCTCATAAATTCCTGCATCGAAAACCCATGGATTGCTCCCCTTGTCAATGGCCGACCCTCTAAGTTTTTCCAAGCCCGGAGAGGCATTAGGCAGGGCTGCCCCCTCTCTCCTTTTCTGTATATCTTAATGGCCGACACACTCAGCAAAAAAATCTCAGCTGAAAGAATAGATGGCTCTATACCTGGGCTAAAATCCTCCTCAGATGTCGTTCCTTTGAATCACTCCCTCTTTGCAGATGACTCTCTGCTCCTTGGAGGTGCTTCCACCAGAATAGATAAATCCTTTGACTCTGTCCTTAAAAGCTACTGCAGTTTCTCTGGAGCCCTTATCAATGAGAGAAAGAGTGAAATATACAGTTGGAACACAGGACAACAAGAGCTCAATAATATCATGAACATCCTGGGGTTCAGAGGACATGTCACCTGGGATCGGATAAAATATCTCAGCCTTCCCATAACAATTGGAGCCAACAAAAGGTCACTCTGGACAGACATCATTTTCAAACTCAAATGAAATATCGAAGCATGGGGCGACTACTGGTTAACCAACGTAGGAAAAGTCATATTAATTAAGTCACAGCTGGTCGTGCTTCCAATTTATCAATCGGCTTTCTTATTTTCACCTAGAACTATCATGGATCAGATTGCAAAGATATTAAGGGACTTTCTCTAGCAAGGTGGGAAAGGAAATGAAAATAAAATACATTTAGCAAATTGGGAGTTGGTCCGACGTCCGATAGCAGAGGGGGGCCTCCAAATCCGTGATCCCTCCCTTGTTAACCAAGCGATGGGAGGTAAATTATTATGGCAAATGGCCCATGAGCCCAAACATCTGACCAGCAATACCCTTCTATGCAAATACGCCCGAAATTATTCATACTGAAATCTGCAATTCGATCCCACAGTCAATAGCACGCTAGTCTGGAAATTATGTTGCAAAAGTAGCTCGTTTTTCAACAACTCTCTGTACAAAGTGCCAGGTAATGGTAAGAGAACTTACATTTGGCAAGACAGAATAATGGGAAGCGACCCTCTGGAGGCGAATCAAGACATAGCTGAAATCAGATATTGGCTAACCCGGGCAGGAAAAATCAGACTTTACGACATCTCGATGTGGGACTGCCGGGGATATTGGGTCGATTGGGACTTTAATGGCATTCCAGATTGGCTAACACCTCAAAAAAATCTCCTCGCCGAACTGCTGGAAGGCTCCACTCCTGAAAATCGCCATATAAGGGACAGCTGGGCCTGGGGACTGTCAGGAACTTACACCACAACAGTTGGATACAAAGCTCTTCAGAACCCAAAGTACAGCAGTCACCCTCCCGCCTTCTGGAAGTTAGTTTGGGACAATCTAGCTCTCCCCAAAGTGAATTTCTTTTTCTGGACGGTGGTGCAAAATAAACTTCTTACAGGAGATAATCTAGAGAAAAGGAAAATTACAGGGCCCCATAGGTATGAGCTCTGCAGAAGCAACTTTGAAACAGCCCAACACTTATTCCTGGAGTGCAACTTCGCCAAGGAAGTATGGAGACTTTCTCTTCTGGGCCTGCAAATTCCAGCCTTCCCTCGGATCACAGTCGCTGCATGGTTTGCCTCTTGGAACAACATCTACCCTCATGGCATTCCCATCAAATCTTTCTGGCAAAAAATCTGGACAGCAGTCCCCAAATTTTTTTGCTGGTAGCTATGTTTGGCTCATAACGATCAAATCTTTAATGGACATTCTCGCTCCCCCCTACAGGTTGCAGTCAAAGCTAAAGCACTCCTCTTGGAAACAGCCCAACATCAGTACTCCAACGAAGATCCTCTGCTCCGTCCTGAAGAAAGGAGATGGCTTAGTCTGATGGAGCCCTCTCCTCACAAGCACCTCCTCATTCCTCAAACCACAAATCCAGAGTGGAGAATAAGAGAACTTGAAGATAGCTTCACAAACTGGTGGAAATCCAAAAAACTGACCACTATTTTTTTTACGGGGCCTCCAAAGGAAATCCTGGGAGCGCTGGTGTTGGAGGGATCATTTACTCTCCGGATGGGATCCTAAGAGACAACTTCTGCTGGGGTCTAGGCCAAAATACCAACAACCAGGCATAGATCCTTGGCCTCCTCAGAGCTTGCCTAATAGCAAGAGAAAAGGGAGACAAAGTCTTCCAAGTCTTTGGAGATTCAGAGCTTCTTATTAAAAAATTAAATTCGGAGGATCTCTTCAACAATGCTAGCCTCAATAAAATTCTGGGCAGATTGAAAAGACTCCTTCATGCATTCACCTCCTACAAGTTCTACCATATTCTTAGAAATATTAATTGAGAAGCGAACCAGATGGCAAACAAAGGATGCATCCTCACAAAAGGGCAGATTCTTATCAATGACGATAACAACTATCAAATTCCTTGAAAAGATTGTAACAATGAAGCTGGAAACGTTGGCTATCTTCTATGTATTCGGGGCTGCCTCGGCAAAGACCCCTCCTATCATTTTCAAATAAATAAAAATCATAACCGTTACAGTTAAAAAAAAAAAAA
>JZKD02S1798641.1:391477-410051 GCA_000966675.3 Picea glauca
AAAAATATATCAAAACTCATACCATTATCCATCAAACAAACTTGGGTCCATTACCCAAACCTGGGTTCTCCAACTTCTCATGGCCATAACTCTCTAACCGTGAGGAGTTATGTAAAATTCCACATACCACTGGAAATGGAATGACATGTACTATCCATATAGAATAGTCTTACCTTTAAATATATTAAAAATCATACCATTATACATTAAACAACCTTGGTTCCATTACCCAAACCTTTGTGCTACCGGAATTTGCTACCGTACTTTCTCCAAGAGTTGACATCAATCACTAAGGGTTGGCATCAATATAAAATATCACTCTCCAATGGTTGACATCAATGAAATCCAACAATCCATACCAACTATCCATCAACCTAAGCCAATTTTCTGACAAACTTCGTCTGGTTGGAACCAAAGAATCAGGGAGTTAGATCTTCCTTCATGTTGGATCCTGAGAACTAGGTGGTTGTGGCCACCTTCCTATTGGATCCAGAGAACCCGTGGGGTTGCAGCCTCCTTCTGGTTGGAGCCAGAGAATTCAAGGAGTTGTAGTTTCCTTTAGGTTGGATCCTAATAATAAGGGATTGGAGCCTCCTTCCAGTTAGATCTATAGGATTTAGAAGTTGTTGCTTCATATATTGAATTATTGATGTATATAAGAAAACATTATGTTGTTTTCTCTCATTTGGGTTTCCATGTAAATATTGGTGTATTATGTTCTTGATGTGATTTTGATTATGTTTAAATTCTTATTTTATATATATATATATATATATATAGGATGCATTCATAGATGATACATTGATGATATAATGTCGAACATTATTGTTAAAGTGAAAGAATATATATTGTGGTTAAAAGTGGTATAAAGTGATCATAATGATTTACCCCCACTCTCAGTATTACAACAATTGGTATCAGAGTTGGTTCCTTCAAGGAAGGAGTTTAACTACTTGAATGTAGATCATGAAATACAATATGAGTGGAACACCAATGTTCAATGGTCAAAAGGGTTTGAAGTATGAATTGTGGAGTTGTAGGATTAAGGTATTTTTACAGACACAAGGGTATGATATTTTGCACTCAGTTGTTACAAAGAAACATTCAAAGACTACAACCAAAAAGGAATTGAAAAAAAAAAAATAGAAATGGATTTTATCTTGGAAGGATTACCTGATTCAGTAAAGGAAAAATTAGGAAAATGTTCATCAGCTAAAGAAATCTGGGATAAGATGAAAAATATATATTCTTCTCCTATCACAGAGTCAGAGATTTCTAAAGAAGAAGAAGGTACAGAACAAGAGGTAAGTTTCTCATCATGTCAAACATATTCAGAATAAGAAGAGTGTGAAGTGAACCGAAGTATGGATTTTTTCTCTAATTGTGAAGAAGTAGGACATCTTGAAATTGAATTCCTTTATTTGAAGATTAAAAGTGATGAGATAGAAAATCCCAATGAAATAGAAGACAATCTTGAGATTGAAAAGGAAAATAATCATGCAAAAGAATTTAGTCAACAATAAAGAGAACTTGAAGATTAAATAATCACATTGAAGATCCAACTTGAAGAAGAAAAGCGAACAAAAGAAGTCATGAATATTCATATGATGAAGAAAGAATAATAGGTTGAGAAGCTTGAAGAAGAAGTTGTCACATTGAGAAGTAAAATTGTCAATCTCAACAAGAATGTTGAAGAGACGGAACCATCCACATCAGTAGTAGAGAATGAAGAGAAACATTCTAGGTTGCCAAAAAAAAAGAATGAAGAAAAGAGTAAGAGTTATGCAGAAGTACTCAAAGGAAGGAATCATGGTCAGCAAGAATCAAAGATGAATGAGTATAATAGAAATATGTCTTCAATAAGACCTACTACATTTAGGAAGAAAAGAATCTTAAACCATAATGAAGGGATCCATAGAAGAGAAGATCATGATCAACCAAGGAAGGAATTTAGAAGGACTACAAAACAAAGAAGATCATTCACTCACAGGTATGCAAATTTTTTTTATGGTGATTTCTTTTATTGTACTAACTTTGGACATAAGGTTTCAGATTGCAGGGCTTATGAACGAAATGTTCAAGTAAGAAATTATTATGTTTCCCCACATAACATTTAATGTTACAAATTCCATAAATATGGACACATATCTCATGATTGTAGAAGAATGATAAAAAATTCCATAAAATAAAACATAGATATAAGATATAAGAAAGTATGGAAAAGAAAAGAAAAAGAATGGGTGAATAAAGACCAGGTCCCAGAGATTGCAGAAATTGAAGTGGTACCAGAAAGAAAAGAAGAACAGGTTCATGAGATTATACTTTCAGGAATTGTAGTGCAATATCAATCCACATGCAGAAAGGAAGAAGTCAGAGTTTAGAGAGATGATGAGTCCATAGACGAAGAGAAATGTGAATCTGCATCATAGAAGGTATTCTTTTGATTCATCCAGCTTGGAGATTCCCAACAAATATGACTATTGAACATGGGGAGTCTATGCAATAGCTGAGACAAATTAGAGATCCATACTTTGTGAAAATTACAAGGTTTGAGGAGATACATTCAAAGAAGTCGGAGAGAATAAGTACAAAATGACATATTGATCAACTAAGAAATAAATATTCCCATACATGTGTTAGTTGGAAATTACACAAGAAGAAGTTTATGATCATATCCAGGCAGAGATATCTTCAGTACATATTGTTCTAGACATGCGTAGTTTGATAAGTAGATAGATCATATCAGTAGACATATTTGATTCAGTGTAGTCTTTGTACAATGACATATGGGTCAACATTGTGGACAATTGAGTAGCAGAGTTATGGACAGTTTGTGATATATGGTCAGATATTGATAAATATATTCACAGATCGGTTCAAAGATTACTTCAGAGATTGATTTAGAGATTTAAAAATTGGTTCAGAGACTGATTTAGTGATCAAATCAGAGACAGTTGGATGATTATGATAAAGGAATATTTGAATGATTTAACTTTGAATTATTTTTATACGTGTCGGTGAATTACATGAGGAAGCACCAATGGACAATGAACAACACTGGAAAAGAAGGAAACGATTCACAACTAGCCCTACATTGATCTACACAACATCTGGCAGAAAATTAAAGTCATCATAGGAAGAGATCCAAAAAGGAAGATCATTAGCATGTAGATAGAGGGAGACATACCCACAGGGGGAGTTATTCTTTTTCCCATGATTGGTTAGAAAAGGTACAGTTTCAAAAGGATACATATTGAAAGGGGGAGTTAAACTTTTGTCAAATAGGGAGAGAAAGAACAAAGGCATAGAGAGAGAGATTTTTGAAAATAAAGAACAAAGACATGTAGATAGGGGGATCATCCCCAATGATAGATACACATTGCCATTGATGCCAAAGGGGGAGAGTGAGAAACATCGATGAAGAGCGATGGTCATAGGGGGAGAATGAGCATGACCGTTGGCATGTATAAGTGTTGCCATCAATGTTGGTGTTTCCATCAATAACAAAGGAGGACATTGTTGGATATTTGTCTTGTACAATTGGTTTTCATTGATGTCAACCCTTGGAGAGTGATATTGGAGATTGATGTCAACCCTTAGGGAGTGATTTCAACTCTTGAAGAAGTCTGGTAACATATTATGGTAGACCCGACGATGTGGTATGGTACCTGAAGTTGAATGAGGATTATAGATAGAAAGTATAGTGTAAATGTAGGCATGAACATCATATGTGGATAGTAATCCTCATGTCATTTCTAGTGATATATGGAATGTGATGTGGTTCCTCACAGTTAGGGAGATATGGCCTTGTAAAGTTGGAAGCCCCGAAGAGTGGTCAAGAAGACCCTAGTTGGATACAAGTATTTAATGAAATGGTAAATTGGTTATAACAAGAAATTTCAATAATCCCTAAAGTTAAGGAAAGAGTTCCTAAAGTTAAGGAAAGTGGTCCCAAAGTTAAGGAAAGAGGTTACCTAGAAAAACTATAAATACACCTCAAGAAGTCTCTCATAAGTACATTAGAAATACACACAAGTTCATTGAAAATATATCTAATTGATTCAGTGATTCTTATATGAGGTAACCAAGGATATATGAGGAGTTTTTCAAAGGGAATATGAAGTAAATAAGGTCAAAATTACAAGGAAGGATGAAGTCTTGTGAGGATGTGTTCTAAGGTATGTTATTTACAGGTCATCTTACCATTTTTGCTATGAATTTATTTATATAATGATTTAGATAGTTAAACCTAGAGGATATTGAGACGACATATCAAGTTACATGTGGTAGAAATTGCATCTTTTGGTTCAATGTATTTTTGGCGATACACTCTATGAATGATAGGGATTTTGGCTAGTCCTAGAATTAGTCTCAAATAGGTAATGTTTTTTGCGATTTTCAGATCCAAATATCAAATATTACACGTGTGGCATTCTCTACAAGTTCACTCCCTAGAATAAGCTAGAATTCATCAAGGTATGCCATTTTTTCTATAAATCCTTTTCTGGGAGGTTCCAAGCAGTGAAACATCGTCAAATTGTAGTGAATAATTGAAGAATATTTTGTACAATTTTCAGATCTTTATTCATGATAGGTACATAGTTATGCTTGTTGAAAGTTAGGGTTTGTGACTAATCCAAAAACTAGTTTCGTGAGACTAAGGTAAAGTTTGATGAAGTTGTTATTCTCTTGTTGTTGAAGTTGAGGAAGGTCTACAAATATGTAATCACATACACCAAGTATGTTACAGAGTTATAGGTATGTTTATATGCATGTTTTAAGGGGTACATGTCGATATCATACCTATATCATGAGTTATAGGTATGTTTATATGCATGCATGTATATGGCATGATTGAGACATATCATGAGTGATATGGTATATGGTTGAGACACATGGTTTGAGGTACATGATTGGATGAATGTATTTCTAATGTTGTTATAATAATTTTTGAGGAATAGCTTGGTTCTTGGTTTGGCACATGATTGAGGTTTTTTATCACACAAGTTGTAGGTTGGGAAAATCCCGACCCAACCACCAAGTGGCGACAAATTAAGGGACATTATACCCAATGTCACCTCAATATAGGTCCCGTGCTTCAAGGGTGAGTATCTCACTCTAGGGAGGCGATCCTGGTGAGCCTAGGGGAAATGGGGTATGGAAATGGAAATGAAAAGAGTGAGGCCCCTAAAGGTCAATATTTTAGACGGAAAGTGGAAGATTAATATGAGTCTTAAATGATTTTGAGGTTGCCAAATCCTTGGGTGAATTTCTAAAAAGTTGGTACCTTCTCAAGACATAAGGAAAACCACTTTGCAATATAATATGTTAGTTGGATCAAAAAGATAGGATTTTTGTCCCTAATTTTTAGCAATGAATGAAAATATATATTAGCAGTAAAACAAGTACTAAAGCTGCTAGAATTATTTCTCAAAGTCAGATGAAATATGCTTGAAACAAAGTAGATAATCACTAGAGAATTTCACGATCTATAGCATGAGACTTTACCAATGAATTATGGTTGTCATTAAATATGTATGCAGAATTGTTTTTCAGCCTTATGGATGTAGAAAATTTGTTGTGACAATAGTGAATTCAGCCACTAAAACTTGCAAATAAACCACTCAAAAATTGTATTAAAGCAAGTAGAATAAATTGGTAAATTCTTAGCAACTTTTGATGGTGAAAACACAAGTTATGAGTGACTTAGGTTATGGTTTCTACAGTGAAATTATCATCCTTATGGATGTACCAAACCAAGACTTATTGCATAAAATGTATCCAATTAAATTAACTCCTAGTTAGCTCAATAAGTGCGCCTAGGTTAGCAGAAGGTTAGGGCATATTTTTAGGCCTAGTCTAGGGTTAGTTTAGGAGCTATTTAGGGTTAGTAGGCTAGCGTTAGTGAAACCCTAATGGATTTAGGTTAGGGTTACTGCTAAAGCTATAATTGTTTGGAGAAAGAGGATGCCTTAAGGAGGAAAGGATGCTCATAACATCAAGTATACAATCCAAGTGAGAGAACATCAAAAAGAGAAATTGTCACGTTCACCAATGCAAAGATTTTATATCTCCAATGAAAACTTGAAAATTGACTAGTGCCTTACTATTGGGTTTATGGGGTCAATGAAAGAGATGGCTTGGATAATCACTTTGGGTTGTACGCCCTTGTAATTCCCAATTGTAGCTAAGTCAATCTAGGAGATGCAAAAAGGGTGTATGCCCTTGTAATTCTCTTGGCATAACCTTGAAAAACATTTGACCTTGAGAAGAGAAACTTGGATTAAAATGTTTGTTCCATAAAGTTCTAGAGGTGTAAGCCCTTTTACTTCCTAGGTTTTCCAAAACAAACCAAGGTGACCTTGGAGGGTGTACACTCTTATAGTTCTCCAAGACAGCTTGTGAAAATTTACCTTTCTTAAACAAGTAAACAAACCTTGGGGAGGGTGTATACCCTTATACTCCTCCAAGGGTTCTAACCAACAATTATTATGGAAAAAGTGAGACAAAAGACAATAAATTCATATTTTCCCTTACCAATTACACAAAAAATCTAGATCAAGCCCTAATCTTCCAAGTTAAGTCCATCCACATGCATAAGAAAGCGTATTCAAGCATAACACATCACTTTTCACCATAAATATCAAGAATAAAACATAACAGGATGAAAAAGAGAGATAATCCTCCAAGTCTAGAAAAAATTTCAACCAAAGACCTCTCCAAATGGGAGAGTTATGATTTAAAATGAGATCTTATGATCTCTATTTATGCAAAATTTCACTAACACAATGTGTCCACATAATTGTAGGGTAAACAACAATATTAGGGGTCAACAACCCTAATATTTCCCCTTTACACAAATAATATTAAACAATTCACTTTTTACACAAATGAAAACCCTAAGAGTGACCTCATCCCTTTAGGAGGAATGTTTTGGCACTTTTAGGCCAAACATTGAGTTGGAGATGGTAGGGATGGGCCTCCAAAGGCCATGTGTCTCCAATCCAACCTTCTTATTCATGATCCAAGGGTTTATTCCTTCACAATGTGCCATGTGTAGCCAACACCACCTCAATCCCCTCAAGCATGACATCAAGCCTCCAAAAGATGATGTTTTTACTCTTCTAGGAAAGATGTTTGGCATGTGAGGGATAGGTATTGTCTCTCAAGTCATATTATAAGCCTTCAAAGGTTCATATTTCTCATCTACCATGTGATCCCTTGGCATCCAACCTGTGGGCTTCAATCCCCATGGAAGTCGAAGCTAGACTTGTTCCTCCAAAACTATCCACCAACTAGGTCTTGCAAAGACAATTAAGCACACCCTCCAAGGATCTCAAGTCAAAATATCATGATGAGTAAATCAAATCAGAAAATGAGACACCCAAGCATTTGCATCAAATATTACCTTGTCAAACAATTAAGTGATGAAAGACATTATATGACTAGCCAAGATTGGATATGGGTGGGTTGACAAGGTGTCCTAATGGGTAGATATTTCATAGGTCAAGGAGTGTTTCGCAAGTGATCCCTCTCTAATCCATGTAAGTTGGATGAAATGTTTAAGGATAAAGGATAAATGGGCATGGGGTTCATGACATACAAGGGGTTGTAGTGTCACATTCATGGGTTCCTTTGTAGAGGGTGCGTGGCACCTTAATTTGCAATGGAATTTTTCCAAGCCCATCATTTTTCCATTATTTGTTTATTTCATGTTTTAAGGATGAGTTAAAGTCCATTTTATTGGCATGGTGTTGAGATAATGATAGTGTCACTCACAAATACCTTGTCGAAATGAAAAGGTTGACTTGTGATGAGACCCCATTTCTCTCAATCATGCAGTTGAGAGCCATTAACCTAGATTGGTGATCATATGATGGTAATGGAATACCACTATATACCCATGATCATGATAGGCTGACTCATGATGAGACCTCCTATCCTCCAACTAACCCCCTAATCATTCTATCATTTATTCTTGTGGGTCCCCCTTTTTTTACAGTTAAGTGTTTCAATGCTTTCTTGGGGAATCCCTAGGGGAAGCATTTGGAAGGTTTATATATAGTATTTTATCTTTTACCCAACACCAATCCCTCTAAGCCTTCATCCCCTTCTCCCCATAGAATGAGGGATAAACCCTTCTTGGGTCAATAAACCCTAAAATCCTGAGAGATAAGGAAATGATGGGTTTAACTGATGAAAAGTGGTAAGTGTGGTCGAGACCAGTACGATGAAATATAAAGCAGTCTAAGATACAACATACTCAAATTCCTTAAGTATTGAAATGAAACTCACCATAATACCTGACTTGTACCTCATGGAGAAAGACCCAGTGCCACTCGGAAGCCAACAGGTGTGGTGGATTCCATCTGAAAATACTGACCTATGTGGTGGTGAGAAGGATATCCATTTATGCAAGTAGAAATTGTTGGTCATGAATTCTCTCAACACTCCATATCTGCAACCTGAGGGCCTCGAGACATAATTTCCTCAGTTATCCCACAAAATGGGTATAACATATGGCTCCTACTTGGGGACATGTTCTCACATGAGAACCACAGTATCTCTTGGTAGAAGTATGCTGGCCAAAACTCAGACAAAAGTATGAGAGCATGTAGGGTGGTGCTATCACCCTTCATCCATATACATAAAAAATCCAAAATAAAAGCTAATCTAGAAAAGCAAAATTTTGACATTTTTTTTTTAAATTTATTTACTATGCATGAAATCAATATGACCAACCTACTCACATGGGGCCTTGGGGCCCTGAAGATCAGATGATGGGTGATATTAGGTTATTTCATACAACCAGTGGAACTAGTTGATCATCCCATCACAGTATCTCCCCCTATGCTTTATTATGTAAAATAACAAAGATAAGTCAAGCACGTAATTATCATGAGAATATATAGATATATAATCATGAAATGAAATGAAACTCATGGATATGGGTGGGAGGGAGGAAATATTGCTGGAAAGAATAGCTGCCACTCTGATCGTGCAAGGAATCCTTCCTAAAGTCATATCCACAATCTTGATCAATCAATATAGAAAGGGGGATACTATATGTAGATGGAGACTCATCTTCATATGTGCACAAAGACTCACTGCTTGTTAAGGACTGAGAGGAAATGAGAGATCGAAATAATATTGCATCGTTTCTTGGGGAAGAGGGAAATAGGTAAGGGACAAGTTTAGGTGTATAAAAAAAATCCCTCTTCACCTGAAAATTTTCATGAAAATATTCAAGATGAAAATACTTCCTCTTTGAAAAATAATCTTTTGATCGCTATGAGGTGGCCGCGTCCTAGTATTCCTCAAATACTGAGGAAGAAAGTGGTTAAGAGTCCTCGAATAAATCTGTAAGCATGTCATCATCAATCTCCCAAACATATGAATTATATATGCATGACATGTAGTCCTTTGAAGATGACAACTCAAACCCTTTTTCTTGAGGGCTACCCTCAATGCCATAAATGGGGTCTCTATAAAAAATGAGACGACCAAATTCCCACATGCATCTTCCAGCCTATATGAAAGTGTCTATATGCTCATCAACCATATGTAAATGTTCTCTCACAAGACCATCAACAAAACTGACCATCTCTTTGTCTTTGTGTGCAGGAGGAGTAGAAGCATGGACATCTTCAACAAGCTCCTAAAATTCATCATTGAGGCTAGTTGCTTATTGAACTTCATGGACAAGAGGATATTACGGTTGGTAAACATCAACTACATCATCCAGGAGAAAATATAATGATGTCTCAACATGTTGTGCTTCATCAGGATTCATTATTCTCTTCATGGGCATGCTCCTCCATCGCCTCTTAATTACACGAGGTTTGATTATTAATGCAGGGTGCTTTGTGTGTCATTTTTCAAAAAGATTTGTCACATACAAGGGTTTCTCTAACACATCTTCACTTCCAAAGTTACATAACAAAGTTTCATCAAGATCTTCAAAAGGATTACAACTCATCATGTTCTCTTCTTGATGTGTGGGAGGAACAAAGGCATGGATGTGTTCATCAAATGGAAGGGTATATATGAGTGCTTATTTATCATCAAATGTCTTTTCTGGATATTCATCAGAATATTATTGGTAAATTTATTCATATATCTATTCTTCAAGCACCTCTTCATCATCAAGAGCATGAAATAACTCTCTTATATGATTCATCATTTCCTTAGCAAATTGATTAGCATCCTTTTCCTTTTCCATCTGTAAAAATACCATCTTTGAGTCATAATAAGTTCTGGATGAGGGTTTATCCCATGGTGCCATAATTCCATTGATCAAAAGGACTCCTCAATGGATTCACCAGGTGAGATCAAGTCTCACCGATGGAGGAAAAGAGGGAAAGAGGGAAAGGTGGGTTTGTGGAAAGTGGAGTCTCCAGACAAGATTTAAGGGAAACTTATCAAGGATGGAAAAGGGAACATTCTTCAATGGAGTCTCCAGGCAAGCTAATGGATAGAGGCTTTGGAAGGGAATCTTGCCAAAGTGTTTTTAGGGCATGAATAGGATTCAAAATCCTCCCCAGAAATGATGCGAAAATGTTATCACACAAGTTTTATATTGGAAAAATCCCAACCCAACCACCAAGTGGTGACAACTTAAAGGACAATATACCTAATTCCACCTCGATATAGGTTTTGTTCTTAAAGGGTGACTATTTCACTCTTGGGAGGAGATCTGGGTGACCCTAGGGGGAATGGGGTATGAAAATTGAAATGGAAAGAGTGAGGCCCCTAAAGATCAATGTTCAAGAGGGAAAATGGAATATTAAGATGAGTCTCATTCATGGGTTCCTTTCTAGAGGGTGTGTGGCACCTTCATTTGCAATGAAATTTTTCCAAGCCCATTGTTTTTCAATTCTTTGTTTCTTTCATGTTTTAAGGATGGTTTGAAGGCCATTGTCTTGGCATGGTGTCGAGATAATGATAATGTCACTCACAAATACCTTGTGGAAATGAAAATATTGGCTCGTGATGAGACCCTCTTTCTCTCAACCATGAAAATGAGATCCATTACCCTGGCTTGGTGACGAGATGATGGTAATGTTATACCACTAGATACCCATGATCATGATAGGCTGGCTCATGATGAGACCTCTTATCCTCCAAATAATACCCTAATCATTCTATCGTTTATTCTTGTGGGTCCGCCTTTTCTTACAGATAAGTGTTTCATTGCTTTCTTGGGGAATCCCTGGGTGAATCATCTTGAAGATTTATATAAGATTTTATCTTTTACCCAACAAAAATCCCTCTGGGACTTCATCCCCTTCTCCCCATATAATGGGGGACAACCCCTTCTTGGGTCAATACACCCTAAAATCCATAGAGATAAGGAAATGGTGGGTTTAAGTTATGAAAAGTGGTAAGTATGGTTGAGAGTGGTATGATGGCTCTTCAAGGGAGTTCATAGTAGTAAACCCATTCCCAAGGAAAACCACTTACTAGGTAACAATGTCAACCACCAAGGTGAAATAGGGAAAAAGGCATAATTTCTAAGCATACGTCATGAAACCTAAAGCAATCTAATATACAACATACTCAAATGCCTCAAGTATTGAAATGACACTCACCATAATACCTGACTTGTACCTCATGGAGCAAGGCCTAGTGCCTCTCGGAAGCTAGCGGGTGTGGTGGATTCCATCTGAAAATCTTGACCTCTATGGTGGTGAGAAGGGTCTCCATCTGTGAAAGTGGAAATTTTTGGTCATGAAGTCTCTTGAAACTCCATATCTACAACCCGAGGGCCTCAAGACATAATCTCCTCAGTTATCCCATAAAATGAGAATAACATTTGGATCCTACTTGGGGACATGTGCTTTCCATAGAGTGCATGAGAACCACAATATCTCCTGGTATAACTGTTCCTACCAAAAATCAGAAAAAATCATCATATCATCTAGGATGGTGCTATCACCCTTCATCCATATACATAAAAAAATCCAAAATAAAAGTTGATCTAGAAAATAAATTTTTTGACATTTTTTTTGTAATTTATAAACTAAGCATGAAATCAATATGCAAGTAGAGAAAAATGAAAATGAAATGCATCTAAACTAATATGAGAAATAAATATGCAAATGAAGGAAACAAATATGACCTACCTACTTACCTGGGGCCTCGGGGCCCTACAGATCAGGTGATGGGTGATGTCAAGTGAAGTCATACAACCATTACAACTAGTTGATCATCCCATCAAAGTATCTCCCCCTGTTCTTGATTATGTAAAACAAAAAAGATAATTCAATCACATAATGATCATGATCATAAATAGATATATAATCAATTGTGAAATGAAACTCATGGAGATGGGTGGGAGGGAGGAAATCCTGCTGGAAAGAATAGCCTCCACTCTGATCATGCAAGGAATCTTGCCTAAAGTGATAGCCACAAGCTTGATCAATCCATATCTAAAGGGGGATACTATATGTATATGAAGGCTCATCTTCATATGGGCACAAAGACTCACTGCTTGTCAAGGACTAAGAGGAAATGAGAGATCGAAATAATATTGCATGGTTTCTTAGAGAAGAGGGAAAGAGGTAAGGGATAGGTTTAGGTCTAGAAAAACACTCCCTCTTGACCTGGAAATCTTCATGAAAATATCCAGGATGAAAATACTTCCTCTTTGAAGAATGAGCCTCTGATCACTCTGAGGTGGCCACATCCAAGTATTCCTCAAATACTGAGGATGAAAGTGGTTGAGATTCCTTGAATAAATATGTAAGCATGTCATCATCAAGATCTCAAACATATGAATTATATATGCATGAAAAGTAGTCCTCTGAAGATGACAACATAAACCCTTTTTCTTGAGGGATACCCTCGATGTCGTAAATGGGGTCTCTATCAAAAATGAGATGACAAAAATCCCACATGCATCCGCTAGTCTGTATAAAGGTGTATATATGCTCATGAACCATATGTAAAGGTTCTCTCACAAGACCATCAACAAAAGTGACCATGTCGTTGTCTTTGTGTGCAGGATGAGAAGAAGCATGGATGTCTTCAACAGACTCCTCAAATTCATCATTGAGGCTGGTTGCTTCTTGAACTTCATGAATGGGAGGAGCTCACTGGTAGAAAACCTCAACTACATAAGATGGGAGAAAATATAATGATGCCTCAACATGTTGCGCTTCATCATGATTCTTTTTTCTCTTCATGGGAATGCTCCTCCATCACCTCTTCATTACATGAGGCTTGATTCTTAATGCATGGTGCTTTGTGTTCCATTTTTTACAATGACCTGTCACATCCAAGGGTTCGTATAACACCTCTTCACTTCCAAAGTTACATAACAAAGTGTAATAAAGATATTCAAAAGGATTACAACTCATCATGTTCTCATCTTGATGTGCAAGAGGAACAAAGGCCTGGATGGCATCATCAAATGGAAGGGTAGATATGAGCACTTATTCTCCATCAAATTTCTTGTCCAGATCTTCATCGGATGTGATGTACTGGTGTACTATTTTCTTGATGTGTTGTTTCTTATGTTTAAATTCTTATAATATATATATTGGATGCATTTATCAATGATACATTGATGATATATTGTTGAACATTGTTGTTAAATTGAAAGAATATGTATTGTAGTTAAAAGTGTTATAAAGTGATCATATTGATTCACCCCCCCCTCTTAGTATTCAAAATATAACAAGATCTTTCTTGAGTCATATTTACATGAATATAAGTCATCTGGATGCAATGTGTAGTGATACCATGATATTTGTTACACTTGAACAATGAATGCAAGGGTGAATATTTATCATTAGGTTTGTGTTTTTTAGTTCAATTTACAGATTTTACTTCTTGCCTTTCTAGCTAATAATTTCAAGGTTTGATCAATAGAATATTGCAAGAGTTGGACTAATGCTTTGCTGAGTGATTTGAACATTAGCTTGAATGGTACTTTGTATTTGCATTAATAATATGTTAAGTTAATTTACAGTAATTAAAATTCACTGGTTTGTTGAGTCAATCATTTCTTTGAGTGCAGGAACACTTGGTTTCCAAGTGAAAGATTTCCACACACACC
The DNA here is from genome assembly GCA_000966675.3 of Picea glauca. Classification (NCBI taxonomy): domain Eukaryota; kingdom Viridiplantae; phylum Streptophyta; class Pinopsida; order Pinales; family Pinaceae; genus Picea; species Picea glauca. The sequence goes on from JZKD02S1798641.1 coordinate 405,540, forward strand.
TATTGTTGGTTACTTATCTCCTATACTATCTGAGTTTATTGACCCTGAGTTCATGTCTGTTCGGGTTTCCAACAAAGCCTCTAAAACTATCGGCCCTCCTGGTAAACTAGAAGGCAACGCAACACACAGAATGTGGTGCGAAGTCTCACCCGAGATAACTTTAATGGGTGGTTGTAATAATCAGGTGTTTATAGCCTAGGATCAAGTGTGAGATAAGCCATCTAAATATTGAACCATTATTATGGATAGTCAAGGAAACATACCATTATTCGTGAGTTATGCAGTAAATCCATAGGCTTGTTCCCTTAATATCGCAAAAGCACTTAAACAAGAAATAGAATAATTCATTCATTCAACATAATAATAAATGCTTTAGACAATAAGATATGCAAACATTCATCACATAACCCAGATGTTACCGTGGTTCACCCCCTCCTGGGGCTACATCCACAAAGATTTGTCTCTCAGCTATTTTATTATATTATGTTCGCATCTACAGTGTCGCACACTTACAAATATTCTCAGTCTGGTGAGATCTTAGATGAGGCATACTAGATCGCACTAGGATCCATATCCTGTGATCTAACCCTCAATATCTTCCCTCCCTCGTCCTTTCTAGCTCAACAACTTATACAGAATAGGTCTTACAACAAAACATTACATATCACATCAACTCATGCGTAACTACAATAACATAATAATACTCCGAAGCGAACCAAACAATACAGAATCCAACCTCCTATGATACCTACATATCACTATTTATATCCTTCTATCTCCTTAGCCATTTACAATGCATTACCAAAACCCTAACCCTACTGTCATTAGGTCTTCCTCCCATTAGTGTGTGTTTTTCTTCCTTCCTATTGTTTCCTTCCTTGCATGAGCACGTGATGTGCTTCCTTCCAACTGTCTCTTTTCTCATGCATGCTTTCTTTCCCCAAAATCGCCTTGCTTTTTTGCTTTGGCCTGCCTCCAACAGGCCCCCAACATTGACATGTGGCTCATCCTAAGCCACCTAACCTTTGTGTGCTCCCTTGATCTCCTTGGTGATTGCTTGGAACTTTTCCTTCAGCTCTGTTGCCTGTGTCTACACCTGCGCAGTCTTCTGCTTTAGTGTGTCCACCGTTTGGACCGCAATGTCATCGTTGATCAATTCCACACACTCTTCCTGGGTCTGTGCTATGCATGCCTTGGCTTCCTTTTCTTGTGCCAACACTTCTACTACCCCTTCTTGCAATGGTTCAATTTGATCCTGCCACTCTTGTTTATGGGTTTGCACAATAATTAGCTCGGCCTACAATCTCTTCATGTCCTACTTTCCTTTGACATGTTCTGTGATTGGTATTGTCTTATGCTTTTACTTTAGCTCTTGGATCATTGCATTGAACCTTTATTCTTCCTTGTCCCACTATTGGACATGTTGATCCTCCTCTAAGATAGTCCAAAACTGTGCTACTTTATCAAACAAGTCAGTTGTTGTGCTGACCTACTTCTCTATCTCCTGCAACTGTGTTGTTTCTTCCTACTTCCTTTGCTCCTTAACTATTGGTGGAGTGGTTGGTGTGAGATATTCCCAAAGATTCTCTATCTCCTTCTGATATTGATCAATTGCCTGTGCAATCCGATCAATCTTTTATGTTGTTGTGATTTCCTCTCTCTGCATGACCTGTGGAATCTTCTCATAAGTTCCTGTCACTTTCTACTCCAATCCTTTTATGTGCTCCCTTTCCTCCTGGGTCTCAGATTTAGCCTGCTCATAGACTATTTCTAGCATGTCAAGTTTCTTTCTTACCTTCTTCAATTTGGTTAAGTCATAGCATGCTCGAGACTGTACCTCATGGTTCATGCTAACCTGCAACTTATGTAGTTCCCCGACTGGTATCCTCGTCAACACTGGTTGCATTTGGCTTAATTCCTTCAAGGGTGTCTTCCCCACAATTTTGTCCATGTGCAGCATACTAGGGGTGATTTGGAATGTTACATGTGGCTACAGTATTTCCTGGACTAAATATCGTTCTTCTTCTTGCACTCTTCCTTCTGTCTGTGGTGTTGATGATTCGATTCCCTTACTACTTGTTGGCTTCCCTTCCCTGATTTTATTGAGGAGCTTTCGCATGTCTACAAATTTATCTTGAATCCTATCTCTGTGGTGTGAAACATGGTTGAATTCCTCAGATAGATAGTCCTGGACCATTCAGGATATCATATCCCCATCATCGTCCGTGATCGTATACTCTGGAAGTGTTCTTTGGGCCTTTGATTTATTGAGCACACCTCCTGAATGCGTGGCTGGCCTCTTATTTTCCCCTACATCCTATGGGTTGGGACTTGTTGTGGTATCTTGCACTCCCTTAGCCTATTTATGTTGTTCTTTGGCCGGCTGTGTATTCTCCTTTTTCCCCTTTTGGGTCCCTGTCTTTGTTGGCCCTTCGTCTGTCTATGTTGTCTTGCCCTAGCCTTTTCTTCATCTTTTGTGCACGTGGATTTGTTTTGGTTGGGTTTCATCCTGCCCTGCCTCTTCTTCTATTGTTCCTTTTGACATATCCTGGGTGATGGATGGAATCCTCCATTCATCATCCCATTCACTGATGACCATGTCGATGTCACCCTATGTGATACAATAGTGCATCTAGCCACTGCTTAGCAGGATCCTTCTATGCCTATATCCACAGTGTATGTCGTGTGGCCTTGAAGTTGGAAATGTTCCCATATCGCGCGATGGCCTCTAGTGTTATTCTCCACATCTTGGATATGGCTTCTTGTAGGTCACGTAGGTATCCTTCAAACATGGCCCCATTTTCCTTTTTGCTCCTATCCTTGGGCCTCACTCTGAGCAACAAATATCTTGCTCCCTGATTCAGTTTGGGTCTGGTAAAAAAAAACTACATACCTTGGCTCTTTCCATCCCATGAAAGCTATCAATGTGATCAAACATGAGTAGTGAAACATTGTTCCTAGGTATTGCGCATCCTTGTAGTCATCCAAGAACAAGTTCAAGAGGTACGGTGCCAAGATCACTGTGGTGCCTTCTGCACATTGAGCTGTAACTGTGAAAACTCCAGCTAGGACTTCCTCCCTACAACATTTTCTTAGCATTTTACAGGCCATTATTTTCTCTCCCAATTGTGTTGCAGCATCTTTGATCCTCTTGATGATGATCCCTCTTGTCCATATGTCGGTACCATACTTCTTCTTCATCTCTTTGGCTAGTGTTTTCTCCCTGTCTTTGTCATCCACAAATTGTGCAGGATCCATACCCCGAATTGGTAACCCTGTTATCTTTGCGATAAGCTCCACATCTATTGAGACGAGCTTATCTAACCATATGTCCCTGCCATGCATAACTGATAACATTTGTTTGACGCATGCAGTTGCGTGTTGACCTCTGCCAAAATGTGGTAGGTCCAACAGACCTAAAATTCTTGTTTTCTCCAACCTGGTTGCCCATTGGAGTGGATGATCGACCGGTTCCCCAACCTTATTTATGCCTGTAGTCTGTAAGACTACCCTCTTCGGAAGTTTCGAGAACTTGTCTTTGTTTTCTACATGATGGTCAGAGTATTTGAGTTTCTCTATATATCCCAACAGGTTTGTTCCTACCTGTACCCCTTCTGGTATGTGTGGTAGAATGATTTCTGTTGTTGGTTTCTTGAGAGGTGACCAAGGTATTTGTATCTTGTCTTTCTTCACTGATGGTGGTTGGCTCGAAGTTCCTCTGTATACCATTCTGGCCAATCTAAGGAATCTTCGACCATCCCTTGTGCTGGGTGGTCTGATATGGTTATCTGTGACTCATTTGGTTCAAGTTCTGACTCTTGAATTAGTGTCATTCCATTAAATCTAGGAGCTTCTTCAGCGTTCTCCGATTGAAACTCCTTTAGGTTTTTTGTTTCCTGGTTCTGTGGCTCCTATATTTCCATTGGTATATTCGTATTCATTCCCTCCGGTGCTAGTTGTTGGATTTCTTCCAGTATGGGTGTAGGTTTCACTGGTGTTGTGTCTGGAGAAGGGATTTCATCATTATCAACAATCTTCGTTGACTATTGTTCACCTTCTTCAGCCTGTCCTTGTGACCTGGTCTAAACTATGGTTTTTCTGGCAGTCTGGCTCACTTCTACTTGCTTGGGTGGTGCCATGGAAATGAATGTCAAATTTCTGTTGGATTCAAATGGTTTCTGTGAAGTCACATTGTGCCCTTTAGCCTCTGTTGTTCTCTGTCTATTCTCTTTTCGTGAATAGAATATTGGCTCTCGTGTCCATGTGTTGTATGGATTTCCCATGAAGCTTGTTGAGGACACTTCCTTGATTATGGGTTTAATGCACCTTAATTACCAGTTCAATGCATCTCCAATGGTTTCTTACTTATCATTACTCCTACTTTGCTGACTCCAGTTTCTGTGATTAATGTGATGTCCCATCAGTCCTTTCTGGCCTTCAATTCTGCCTAATGTTGTCTTGTCATATTTCTTTTGCCAAGTTTCCTTTTCCCGCTTGTTTCCCTTTATATGT
>JZKD02S1798641.1:410809-430728 GCA_000966675.3 Picea glauca
CGTACTATCCTAGCCAATATATTTCGAGCTTTCCCGAGTGCTGAAACGATTTGTTGTCATACATCAATACTAGGTCTCCTTCCTTGAACGTTTTCTTCTTGATGTGTCTATCGTGCAAAGCTTTATCTCTTTCTTTTTGAAATCGTTGGTGGAATCCTACTAGGATATGTTCTTCCTCCATGGTCATTAAATGATTTAGTCTCTCATGTACTGTGCCTCATTCTATCATTTGTGTAATTGTTGCTACACACAAGCTTGGTACTAAAAATTCTAATGGTACTACTGCTTCTTGGCCATAGAACGGTTTAAATGGCATGTGCCCTGTCAAATGTTTGCGCATAGTCCTGTATGCCCATAATACTGTTGGTACTTTGAGGTCCTAGTCGTCCCTGTTGACATTACAGATCTTTTTCAGCGTATTCTCCAGAATTTTGTTGAATGCTTCCACTGTGCCATTCGCTTGTGGGTGATATGGTGTGATCTTATAGTGATGGACTTGAAACTCTTCAGTCATCATGCTAATGGTGTTATTTATGAAGTGTGTGCCTTGGTTTCTCATTAAAATTCTTGGACACCCAAATCAATTAATGACTTGTTCAAATAAAAAGTGTGTTGTTGTTTCTGTGCTGCAATCCTTCACTGGTGCGGCCTCCACCCATCTTGTTAGGTACTGTATCGCGGTGATAATGTACCTAGATCCTGTTCTTTTTGTTGGTGGGTTGACTGGTCCCACGAAGTCGATTGATGACTTATCAAATTCCTGCAATGTTACTTGTGGTAGTAGTGGCATCTCATCCCTTCTATTGGGTTTTCCGACCCTTTGACAGACATTGCATCTTTGACAGTACTCCTTCGAGTCTCTGTGAATCTTTGGCCACCATAGTCCTGCGCGGTAGCTTTCCTAGCATAATTCCCTCCTGCTATTCCTTCATGGGATTATTCTAAAATTCTTGGTCTTTCATGTTCTAACACATATCTTCACAATATTCTATCTACACCCATTTTGTATAAGTGTCCCACAATCAATTGATATTTAGCAACACGGACTACCAGGTTTTTCTTCTGCACGATGCTCTATTTGTGCGGTGCAGTACCTGTGCTCAAGTACTGAATGATATAATATGCAAAGTTTTCATCAACAATATGTACTAAGAATAACTATGCATCCAGGAAGTTGTCCTCCAAGTTTGTAGGTTCTTATCCATTGGTGACTCTTGATAGGTGGTTAGGTCTTGCATTCAATTTTCCTGGTTTGACTATTACTTCAAAGTCAAATTCTTGAAATAGTAGTAACCAGCGATAGATTCTCCCCCCCAACACTAGCTTGTTGACTAAGTATTTTAGGGCTGAGTGATCTATGAACATCTTAAAGTGTTTCCCCAATAAGTAATGTCTGAATTTATGCAGTTCATAGACCATATCTAGGCCTTCTCTTTCTTTCGTGTTATAGTTCTTTTATGATTTAGATAGATTTCTACTCACAAATTCTATCGAGTGATCCAAGTCTCCCACTCTTGGTTACACCAAGATATCTCCAAGTGTTATGGTTGATGCATCTACATGCACGTGGAATGTCTTCTCCTAGTCTAGAAATACTAATATCGTCATTGTAACTATCTTTTCCTTCAGAGTGTCCATACTGTGTTGACACTCATCATTCCACTGGAACTTTGTGTCCTTTCTTAACAACTTTTCCATTGGTGCATTAATATACGCATATCCTTTGATAAATTTCCCATAGTATACCATATGTCCCAATGTCGATCTTAGCTGACGGACTGTTTTTGGTGGTGGTAAGTTAACAATTACTGCAATATTTACAGGATCTACTAATAAACCTTGTTTACATACTATGTGGCCCAATAGTATCCCAAAAAGTGTTCCGAATATGCATTTCTTTATGTTCAGTGATATCTGGCACTGTGTACATCTTTCTAACATTAGCCTTAAGACTTCTACATGGTCATTCAACAAACTATAGAATTTCCAATCATCCAGGTATACTTTGAGAAACTGGTGGATGAATTCATTAAACGCAACAATGACTACTCTGGAAAAGATTGTTGGTGCATTCTTCAGTCCAAATGACATGATTGTGTATTGGTAACATCCCCATTATGTCACAAACATAGTCTTGTATCTATCTTCTTGGGCTATCTTGATCTAATGGCAACCTGAGAATCCATCCATAAATGAGTAAGATTCATGTCCTCCTACGTTCTCTAACACTTTTTCCGTGAATGGTGTAGGGAATAGGTCATGTAGGCATGCATCATTCAACTTCCTCAAGTCGATGTATATCCTAATCCCTCCTTGTTTCTTGTCCTAAACTACCATCAGGCTTATCCATTCTGATTATTCAACTCATTCTATTATGTCGGCTTCGAGCATCCTATCGATCTCAACTTTGACTTTCTGCTTCTATATTGGGTTCAATATGTAAGGTCATTGTATGATTGATCTCACTTCTGCTCTAAGTGGTATCTTCATTTCTCCTAGCTCTCTAGCTATGCCCTTCAACTCTGTAAATGTTGTGGAAAATAGGTCATTGTACTCGTGTAGTAACTTTGTTATGCTTTCCACTATTTTCTCATCCCAGTAGTCTCCAATGCTTTCCATTTTGAGTTTCTCAGTTGTCCCAATATTGACTTTATTTACTTTCATCGGAGCGGAAATAACTTCTGATTCTATAGGTGGACCTTCCACTTCTCTTTCTCCTTCTGCTTCTTCAATCTGAATATTGTGCAGGTTGTCTTCATTTCGTGCTTCCTCTTGCACATGGTAACATGAAAAAATTTCTTTAACAATTTGTTTGTTCTGTTGTTGTTCTTCTATGATCATTTCAACTTATGGCTCTTTGATAAATATCACTCCTCTTATATGTTTCAGTGCAACATCTATGTTGGGTTTCTCATGCTCGAATGAGAAAGTGACTATAAACTTTTGTTGCAATGCCATCTAGGTCATAGTTCCCTTACCTAATTCCTGGTCTGTATACCAATTTGCTGGTATCCCCTCTAGGGTGTGTATGAAGTGATGAGGCCATTCCTCTGGGGGTGTCAATTTCCACAACGTTCTACACTTCTCCAAGTGTTTCGTTGGTGCCCCGTGTCCATCATACTTCTATTGTTTGTTGTTTTTTTATTCTGCGTTGAACCTTATGCACAATAACCACTTACATTGGTACCATTCTATGATGGTCACTTTGTGTGTGCCCTGCCATCTTATAGGTGTGGCCTTGAGTGCTATATCAAGTGCTAATAGTCTCTGGTTCTCTAAGACTTCATCTTCATAGTGTGCTAAGAATGTTTCCAAATCGTTTACTCCGTGGAAACTAGGTGGTTCTCAGATTTTTGTGCCTACCCATATTACTACGTGGTCTATTCTTGCACATCTCCTCATGGACACTTTGTGTAAGCTTTGTTTCCAGTTCTCTAAACCAATATCTAAATCTGTTGCACAGGAAGTGATTCTTTGCCAACTGAGTATCCCGTCTATAGTTGGGTTTATGTAATCATCATCGTGCACAGTTGTTTTGTACAACTAGACAATTTCCTCTAGGTCCAAACAAGTAGGTTCTACGAACCTCTCCCCTTCTGATGGGTCCAATGGAACGACGACCCTATATTCTCCTGATTCAAATGTCATTTTTCTAGTCTTTAAGTTGATTATGGCCTGGTTTTCAAACACCCAATCTAGACCAAGCAACGCTGGCCAAGGTGTTGTTTCATCCACTATTTCAATGACTTCAAAATATGCTTTAGTGCGCACTCCATATAGGTCTATTGTCACTCCTTTTAGTCTTTTGATTGGTAGGACTTTGTGTTGGTTTTCTAGTTTCAATTGAACAGGTGAATATCCTAATGTGGGTTCTCCCATGCATTGCCATGTCTTCTTTGGTAGTACATTGACTTCAGATCCTAGATCTAGTATAATGTCTCCCATATTGAAATCTTCGATGTTGGCATTCAGTTTGAATTCCCTACTGGTTCTTCTCCTTGTATGTAGGTGATTGCCAATTTTTGGTTCTAGCTTTGCTTCCATCTCGATGCTACATTTTTCTAGTATGTTTTGCAAGATTTTCACAGATGATCGATCACTTAATACCTTTACACATGATTGCAAAAAGCCTTTGATTGTACTTACTTGGACCATGGAATGTATTTCACTGGTATGATTCAATAGCAGAGGAATTTCATATTCGGGTGCTCCCTTGCTTTGTTTTGCAGTTGAAGTCGTCACAATATCGTCCTTTTGAAATTCTTGTCGGGCTTGCTTAAATATCTCCTTTTCCTTTTGTGCATCAAACTGCTTCCTTGGTTTGGCATTCTTTTTCACCCATTGATTTTTTGTTGGTGCTTGTCGTATGGTGTCATCCCATGTTTTAGCTCCTCCGCGAGTAACCATATTAATGTTTCATCCTTCATCCCTTGCTTCGACGAAAATCCACTGAACATTTTGGTTGTTTTGGTTCATCTTTTCCTGGATCTTTACTAGTAGTGTTGGGCATTCTTATGTATCGTGTTCTGATGCGCAACAGTACATACAGATTGCTGGTGAAAGTGGATATTCCCTTGCGTAATGTCCCAGTTGTTGAAAATTGTGACACACCAATGGTCCTCTACCTTGTCCTCCACCTCTATAGCCTGCTCAATCTCCTCTCGGTGCATTATACTGAGGCATCTGATTATACTGTGCAGTATTGTATTGAGGTTGTGTCGTGTTCTACTGTGGTTGCACTTTATTATATGGTTGTTGTGCAGTATTATATTGTTGTTGCGTAGTGTTGTATGGAGCTAGACCTTGATTAAATTGTGGTACAACTTGCCCAGTCATCATTTCTGCCTGAACTCTATATGCATCAGATGTCCTTTCTCACATCAACTCCATAGTTCTATAATCTTTTTCATCATGGCCCACTGACTTGCAAAAGGTGCAATATAAGCTCTTCATGATTGTCTAGTATTTCTGCATCATCGTGCAGTGATAAGGGTCATGACCCGATTTCTTATAGATTTCTTATAGATTTCACACCATAGTCCTCCTATTAGTAGCGGATTTGGCATTCCTGTTTCCATATATTGCACGAATGTTGGGCATTTTCTCTTGTCATGTCCTTCCGTCCTTCATGTCATACACCAAATGGCTTCTTGTTTATCCTTATTCTTATTCTTGCTCAATTGAAATGTTAAGTTCTTCAAGTCCTCCTTCAGTTCTTCGATAGCTAGGTCCGTCTGTTGATATTGATTTTCTTCCAGCTGTAAGTTTTCCTGTAGAGCTTCTGCCTGCATTTGGAACTTCTATTGTCACAAAGGGTATTTTAAGTGTGGTAATAGTGAATTGAAAAATAAGTGTCTATGCTACATCTCGGTCATGAGATACTTTAACTTTCTCTTTAGTCTCTTGAATCTATGATCAATCTCCCATATAGAATCTCCTGGTTTCTGTCTTATTTCGATCATCTCATTCATGTACTGATCCTATGAGCTCGGCTTCTGGAACTCATTTATCAGTAACTTATTAATGTCTTCTAGTGTCCTTGTCATCCTAGGGGCATTGTTTGTGTCTAAACTCATGTACCAGTCTAGTGCGCAGTATCTTAGCATAATAACTAGCTGTGCAAGTTTGGTATCTTCATTAGTGATCTTCTTTGCTTCCCAGATCTTTGCACACATGAGAAAATGTTTCTTAGGGTCTTCTACTACTTCTCCTCAAAGTTCGGGTAACCTGATGGTGGGATCGTGTCCTGCCATTATGAATGTTAAACTACTACCCCAGTGGTGTAGATTCTTGACTAGTGCTACCTGAAATGGCTCCTCCAGTTGTTGTTCCTTGTGTGGATGTACTTCCTGCTGTTTGACTTGTTCTAAACTTCGATTTCCTAAATGGTGGTGTTCTCTTTGGTGTGTTAGTCGCACATGGGTTTATGGGTTCCACACTGACATTAATATGGATAGGTTTTCTTCCTTCTCTTCCCGCTCTTGGACCTCTCTTCATCCTCTCATATGTTGCATGCAAGATTTCCTCAATATTCTCCACATCCTGAAGATCCTCTACCTCTTCCTCATCACTCACCAAGCCTTCCCTCGTGAATACGTCTCTCTTCTTGGTGTTCACCTTCTATTGGTAGGGTACTCCGCTACGCGTCTTTCCAGCTATCACCATGATCTACGTGATCCAGTCATCATCCATCATGATTGGGTCCAAGGACACCTCCTTCTTTCCCTTATACTTTCCTTCTTCCATTTATCCTCTTTCTGTCAGGGATTCCCCCCTTCCCCCATGCATGCAGGGAAGTTTCACTGTCTGACTCCATTTTCATTACACCTTTGTTATATAGAAATATCTTAATCGAAGTATAGAGTGATTGAATGTACCTTCCTCGAGGTCCCTGTAGAAACTCTTGCTCCGTTGCACTGTACGAATTTGTTGTATCTACTGCAAACTCCATGATAAAACCTACCACAATATTATCAAGCCAAAAGTCTACTGCACAGTTGAACTTGTTGTTCACCTGATAAAGCTACTCAATCTGTACTAGGGTCCACTCTATCTGTCGAATCTGGTTTTTTGTGTATTTATCTTTCAACCTTAGTATCCACTCCTACAATAGATTCAAAAAATCATAGAAAAAGACTTTGTGTAAATCAGTGAACATGTATTTCTCAAGGTATTTGTGAGGTGTTAGTCTAGGGTTTCTATTGTCTTTTTGTGAAAATTCTAGCTCCTTAGTTCTTAGCCAAGTTTCGATCTCTTCTTTTGTGGGATTCCACAGACTCAACATTCCCTCCTAATGGCTCATTGGTCTCTTCCCTAACCTTTTCTTGATTCACTCTCGATAGATCTTCAAGTTATCTCCTCTACTCAATCCTCTCATGTTCCTACCAACGGAAACATAACGATTTGTTGGTTACTTCTCTCCTATACTGTCTATGTTTATTGACCCAGGGTTTATGTATGTTCAGGTTTCCAGCAAAGCTTCTAAAACTATCGACCCTCCTGGTAAACTAGAAGGCAACACAACACACAAAATGCATTGCACAGTCTCACCTGAGATAAATTTAATGGGTGGCTATAATACTCAGGTGTTTACAGCCTAGGATTGAGTGTGAGATAATCCAGCTAAATATTGAACCATTATTATGACTAGTCAAGGCAACATATTGTTATTCATGACTTATGCAGTAAATCCATAGGCTTATTCCCTTAATATCGCAAAATCACTTAGACAAGAAATAGAATAACTCATTCATTCAACATAATAATAATTTCTTCAGAAAATAAGATATGCAAACATTCATCACATAACCCAGATGTTACCATGGTTCACCCCCTCTTGGGGCTACGTCCACAAACGATTTGGCTCTCAGCTCTTTTATTAAGCTATGTTCGCATCTACAACACTACATGCTTACAACTCTTCTCAGTCAGGTGAGATCTTAGATGAGGCGGACTAGATTGCACCAGGCTCCACAGCCTGTGATCTAACCCTCAAGATCTACCCTCCCTCGTCCTTTCTAGCTCAACAACTTATAAAGAATAGGTCTTACAACAAAACATTACAATCGCATCAACTCATGCATAACTACAATAACATAATAATACTTCGAAGAGAACCGAAAAATACAAAATCCAACCTCCTATGATACCTATGTATCGTTATTTATATGATTATGGCTCCTTAGTTGTTTACAATGCATTACCAAAACCCTAACCCTATTGTCGTTAGGTCTTCCTCCCATGTGTGCGTGTTGTTCTTCCTTATATTTGTTGCCTTCCTTGCATGCGCACGTGTTGTGCTTCCTTCCAACTGTCTCTTTTCTCATGCATGCTTGATTTCCCCAAAAACACCTTGCTTTTTCTCTTTGGCCTGCCTCCAACACATATCAATGAGACCCAAACTAATGAGCTAATAATTGTTCAAGATAGATTTGATTTATGTTTCTAAGTATTTTTTTATTCGTTCATACACCAAGATATTGAGTGTTCATTGATCGAACAAGATTCTATTAGAGACATATATGTGCGTAGATCAAGCAACTTGACATAGTATTTAGTGTCATTGCAAATCTTGATATAAATTTGTGAATGCAAGATAAGGTGTCTGGAATTTATACTTGGCTTCCTTGAATTGATTCTTGTGTGGTTTGAATGCATTTTTACTTTTTGGATTGATACTTTTGGTAGGTATACTTCACCCTTTTCTTTGCATATACTGTGTTTACAACACACAAGTCTACGCCCCATATTGATAGATAAATGTAACAAGGTTTATTAAAAGATAAATAAATATCCCAAAAAATTTACTAGGATATGTCTCCTTATTCTGTGCAAAATTTAACTATCTGAAACCTCCCATAAAAATGTTACAATGAAAATCCCAAGATGACTATTTTAAAACTGAATTCAAAATGAGTAAAAAAACCTTATCTTCCATAATCTATATCTATGAAAGTATAATGACTCATAAGCTAAAACTTTTACCAAAGATACCTTGATATGTCTTCTGATGGCGTCCACCCGGGAACCTACCTCAGCAGGTCCAGTGCCTGACCTCCCGGTCTTAAGGATCGTTCAATTTCCTCCCTTGAGCTGGAGTGGCTCCTCTGATTCCCACTGGAATCTCCTTTGAAAATTTAACCACAGATCTTTCCTTCACCCTGTCACGGCCTTCTGGACGACCATGAAAAAATTCCCCACAGGGAATGTAATATCGGGTTTCGGGGTTTCCAAACTCCCGATGTCTCGACCTCCAATATCCTGATGTGCTCCTTTGCTGCCTTAGCCCCTTCTGGCTATGCCCTAGTCCATGTGACCGCTTTCCATAAAACCACAGCCTTATATTCCTTCTCGTCGGGGTTTCGAACTTTCAAGTGCCAAAATGCACTTGTCCTCAGGATCCGCGATCCACCGAATCCCGACGTGCTCTTTACGCACTAGCTCTCCTAGCTAGGATCCTAGCCCATATGACCATTATCCCCGTGACCGCATTCTTACCTCTCATCGGGGTTTTTGGCTTCAAAATCCCGATGCGCTCAAATTTCCGTTATCCCTCCAGGATAGACTCTTGGTCCACGTGACCTCCTCTATATGACCGCAGCCATACCTCCCATCGGGGTTTCAGACTTTCCAATGTCCAAATACATATGTCCTCAGGATTCACGATCCCTAGAATCTCGATTCTCCGCTATGCTGACAGTTGGCTCCCACAATGGCGCTTCCCTCCTTATCGGGGTTTTGGACTTCACGATTCCGAAATGCATAAACAACTTGTCACCAGGATTCTCGATATCCCGATGACCCAAATGCTGATAGACGACTTCCTGTCGGGACTTTCCCTGATGACTCCGATTGCTGCCACGCGTCCCCTCAAGATGGACGGCTCAGATTTCTCCTCACGTTTTTGAGACTTCTGATGTCCTAATTTTCACGAGCTCAGGAACTCCGATTTCCCGAGCGTCTATATCCCGATGCCTAGTGCCTGTATCTCCGGAATGGACGATCACATGAAAAGCGTCCTCTCTCAGATGGATGTCCCAGATTTGTGTCGGGGTTTTCAAGGTGGACTTACCCGATCTCTTGTCCATAGGAATGCTGATATCCCAACTCCCGATGCCTCGATGTCTGCCACGCGTCTCCACAAATGGACGACTCTGATCCTTCCCAGGACTTTTACCATGAAAATTCTCGATCTTCTGCTCTCGTGACTCCCGATTTCCCGAACCCCGACGCCTCGATATCCCAATGCTTCTTGAGGTTATTACTCTGCTCACTAGGGTTTAAACCCTGTGCAACTCTTGTCAGATTGGATGACTGACGGGTAACTGATCAACGATCCAATGGCTCATGACCCCTAGATCTTGGACTCCGAACGCGGTCGTAACCTCCTCACTTCTTTGGCAGATCCAACGGCTAACAGGATTTTTCAAATCTTCTCCACAAGATCCTATCCATCTATCTTCTCCTCCTTGATGTTTTCAACGGGGTGAGCCCAGTATTCCTCTGTGAAAACTGGTCCTCCTATGCGTAACTTTTCAACACCTGTTCAAACACTCCACGACATAGACTCTCTGTGCTTCTCTTCGATGAGCTTGGAAGCCTTGCCATTCCTGAGCTTCACACAATTCTGAGTCTCCATGAAGACTCTTGCGCGCACCCCTTGCGAAAATCCTCAAACACTTCCAAGTGTTGAATTCTTTCGACTCTGTGCACACCTGCAGCAGTAGTCCTTCAATGCTTCGCTCAGATTCACAACTGAGGCTTTCCTTAGCCTGTGCACTCCTTGCACGACTCCTATAACCCGATTTCACTTCTGGGTGACCGAGAACAAGAGTTAAACTATCTGATCCTTCTGTCAACACACTCCTTGCGGATGACTTCAACTGCACTCCTTGCAGGAATCCTCGCTCAGATAGAGAAAAAATTGAAACTCATTTCTTCTACTTCCTTTCTCAGATTTCAAACACTCAGCAAGAAATCATTCATACATAACATGTAAACCAAATGCATAACAGGAAGTAAATACTCATGATCATATCAATCAACACACATACACAGAGAACAAACACAACGCCATGAACTTGAATCAACTTCTTCCATTAATCCAAATAACTGTACATGGGTGTTCTTCCACAACTCTCTACTTCCCTTCTCAATGCTCAGGATTATGTTACAATGCACAATGAGGGTGTCTATATCCCATTTCCCTCTTTCTTTCTAAAACTGTCTAATCTAATATTAAATTCTATCTACCTATTTCATCTCAACATAAATGCCTCTATCTACTTCAGACGAGAGCGGGGCRCTCAAGGTCTGATTACATTATACCAAGGCGCCTTCATTAAATGATCTCATTTATATTTGGCGCATCAACTTCAAGGGAAAATTCAAAAATTTGGCTGGGTCTGCCCAGCTGTCCTTTGTCTTCCACGCTGACTCGCTTGATGTGAGGGATGCTCCTGCATCATCTTCTAAATAACCTCTAAGTTTAACTATTTGAATCTTGACTTAAAAAAATTATAGAGAAAATGCTAAGATGAATTTAGTAGAGAAGAAAAACCCTATGATCGATGCTCTGATACCAAATGTTATGATCCAATGCCTTAAAAATGAAAAAAACCCAGTGAATATAGTCCACTTTGAGGGATAAACTTCCTTTTATAGTATATCCAATTTAGAATACATTATGATATGAGATAAGATAATCTTAAGACTAGGTCTCCTTGGTATATATATAGGAGACAAAGGGTACAACTAAATTGAAATGGTGTGATGAATGGGTTCTAGCCTATAGAAAAATATAACAAAAGAAATGTAATAATTCAATAAGGGGCTTCATATATGGTTTTATGCATAACATGGGGCTTTGTCTAGGGCTTAATATATTTTCATCTATTGCATCTCTTTCAAATTCATAAGGGTCTTGTGGATCATCCATGATGATAGTTTTCTTGCCCCAACCAAAACCAAGTCTTGTTAATTCAACTATCTTGAATTCTATCCTCTAAGTGTCTCTGATTTGGAATTATATTTGAAAAATTGTTCATACAATTACACTTTTTAAATACATTTCATTCTTGAATATGTAGATAATTTATTTTTCATGCATTTCAGAAGCTACCCATATTCATATTTTTTTTCAAAACAAGGTTACATGCTCCTTTTCTTCTCAATTTCTAGAGGATTTAGAAGTACTTATTCATAATATAATCCTTCAAGCCTATTTTTTTATGTATTATGTTCCCATTGGCTCTGTGCATGCTCAATTATATGGTTTGAGATAAAATTTATAGTACCCATAAATTACCATTTTTTCCCAACCTCTACATCTTTTCTACTAGTGAAATCAATGTCGAAGACCAAATTCCCCTACCTATGGAGGAAAAGTAAACAAGAAATATGTAACATCCCCAACCACCATGCTAGGCTCTGCCACCTAAAAGCTTCTATTATCAACTCTGATACCAAAAGGTAATGTATTTAGTCTTGGGCTTGAACATGCCATGCAGAAATAAGAATTCTGATACCATTAATTAAATAATCAGTTATGCTTGTTAACAAAGTTCAACGTAAAATAATGACAACATGTATGCAACAATAATAGTTCATATAGAATTTAACATTAGATATTCTAGGACAGAAAACCCATAAATGCACACACACCCAGAAATGGAAATAAGCATATGAAAGACACTTATCTCAGGAAACTAGACACCAACTGCATGCATACCTTCCACATTCCTCCCAACCTTAGACCGCACTTCTCATAACTTTTAGTAGCGGGTCACCCTCGAGCTAGGGCTAAATTCTGCCAAGGAAAAGGGAAAAATAAGCTAGTATAAGGTCTGATAAGCAGCATAAGTGTTCCGCCCAAGGTGCTAGCTGGTACATCTAGCCTATAGTCTCTCATTCCCCACATGCTTGTCCCACCCCAGGAAGTGTACCCCTTATCTTCTCAATATTCCCTTGGTTTCCACACTTCCCTTTTGGGGATTCAGCAATAGGTCAAATAGGAAGTCTTAGGGCCCTGTAGCTATTTCCCAGCATACAAAGGCACAACCCTGAGTAGTCTCTTACCAAGAGAACTACTCACGGGCCTGACAACCATCTTCTTTCGTAACACAGCCTAAAAACCACTTATTCAATCCAACCCCCATGCTAACAATACAAGTGCAGGTTCTTTGTCACAATCCAATTCCATCGGGTACGACCCATAGCTACTTTCGTGCAACTATCATCAATACTCACAATGATTCACCCCCTCTGAAGAATCATCCCCCTTCGCATTATATATATATATATATCCATGTGTCTTTTAGGACACTTGGCACTCCAAGGGACTCCCTTGTCCCTACCTTCAAGACTTAGGATATACATGCATATATCCATTACTTTAGATTTAAGGAATAATATTATAATATTCCAATGGGATTAAGCCCCCTAACTTAGCCCCTTCCTAGAATATTAGCCCCTATTTCCCCTTTTTAGTGTATTTTGTCCCCCCATACTCATTTGTAGATCGGTTTGCATGCAGCGATGTGTTTCCATTAACAATATAAGTGTTTACATATTACAAAAATAGGCTCACTAGCCTTTAGCATCCAGGCTCCCTAGCCTAATAATCACATAAGCCTTCTAGCCTATAACAACCTGGCTCACCAGCCTATAAAACATTTACATTTTTATGTACAAATGGGGTTTGACCTAGGGGTATTACATTCCTTTCCCCCTTAATTATGCATTTTCCTTAGTGCAGTATATATACATGTATAATCAAAACTTTAATAATTTTCAAAAATAGGAAAATACGTTTCCCGTATAGTCTCTTCATGCTCCCAAGTCACATCCTTAGGACTATACCAGGTCCATTGGACCCTTACTAGCCCTATGAATAGATTCCATAGCTTCTTGATCTTCCAGTCCAATATGCACACATGATGCACTTGAAAGTCTCCTTCCTACTCCACCTTAATCACATTCCAATCAATGACATGATTAGTATCATGTACATGCTTTTTAAGCAATGATACATGGAATACATTATGAATACTAAATGATGCAGGTAAATCAAGCATGTATGCTACAGGTCCAATTCTTTCTAGGATTTCAAATGACCCACAATAATGAGCTATGATATTTGAAGAATTTCCCAATTTCATGGAACTTCTCCTGGCCTTTACTTTTAGGAACACATGGTCACCCACTTTAAATTCTCTATGGGTTTTTTTTCTATTAGCATAGATTTTCTTCCTGTCCTTGGCAGCCTATAAATTCTTCTTTATTTTTAACATTTTCTCTTCCATTTCCATGAGTAGTTATGGCCCAACCACTTCTATGTCTTCTAGGATGTCCCAACTTGCTGGTGTGTTGCACTTCTGCCATATAGGTCTTCAAATGGGCTCATCTTTAGGGATGCTTGATACCCATTTTTATAAGGAAATTCCACCAAGTGAAAGTAATCCTCCCATTTGGATGGTTTATGCATCACATACATCCTTAACATATCTTCAATCACTTGATTTACTCTCTTTGTTTTCTCGTCTGATTATGGATGATATGTTGTGCTAAAATTCAGATTTGTACCAAATCCTTTGAATAATCCTTTCCAAAAATTTGAGGTAAATTTTGGGTCTCTATCTGTCATAATGGTCTTGGGTATACCAAGCAGTCAAGAAATTTCCCTTATATAAATATAAAAAATGTTTCTTGGCTTGTGCATGAGCTTTACTGGAATAAAGTGGGAAGATTTAGTAAGCTTGTCCACCACCACCATTATGGAATCATGATTCTTGGTTGTTCTGGGCAGCTTGGTAATGAAATCCATTTTTACTACTTCTCACTTACACTCAGGAATGGGTAATGGTTATAGCAGACCAACTGGGTGTCTATGCTCAACCTTGACTTTTTGACATTCCAAAAATTTGCAAGTAAAAACCGCAATATCTTTCTTCATCCTTGGCCAATAAAATTGGCTCTTGATAGTTGCAATATATTTCTGGTAACTTGGATTTCCCGCATAAATAACATTATGCATTTCCTTTAAAAAAAAAAATTCAATTCTTGAGAATTTGGCACATAATTATTTTGCTATTCATGAGAATTTCATCGTTTTCCAGCTTACAGTATTCACCCTTCTGTTGTAAATCACATTGCTGAAGTTTTTCCTTTACTTCCATGTATTTCTAATTTGAATTTTCATCTTATAGAATCATGTCTTTCAAATATGTTTGGTACATGTTAATGGTTGTAGGATGCAACTCATGAACCCTCCTGTTGAGTGAGATTGTTGGACAGATTGTCATTGATGTCAATAGTCGAATTGATGATCTATTGTTAATGATGAATTACCACAGTTGAGATTGTCATTGATGTCAAACAGTTATATCAGTAAGCAGAAGATGTCAACAGTGTGAAAATACTGAAAGAGTGAATAGGAGAAGAGAATACTTGAATGAGTTAATCTCAGAAGGGTTGGCATCGAGTTCAGTGAAAGGAGCCATCGATAATCTCGATGGATGGTAGAGATTGCTAGAGACAATAGGAACAAATAGTTGTGGGCCGTTAGATCTAGCATAGCTGGAAGGAGGATAAGTGTTGAACTCATTCAAACTCCAAAGCTCAGGAGGAGGAGCAACATGGACCGTTAGATCCAAAGCTAAAAAGGGGGAGCGACGTGGGTCGTCAATCCGACGAGAGTGGAATATCGGATATTGGGAAATCAAGAGTCGGAAGAAGGGAGGTTCTTTAACCTCTGAAATATCAAAACACGAAATCGTGATTAGATCCAGACCATTGGATTGAGGAAAGTTGATGACCGCTGATATTCTTTGAGAGCCTCAATAGGCGTCGGATTAAACCCAATTCCCGTTAGCCGTTAGATCATCTCAATGTGGAAGGATAGGATAAGTAAAGTAAAGAGGCTGTAATTTCAAAGTGTCGAAACCCCGTTAGTTGTTGGATCACCGAGGCCATGGACCGTTGATCTGTCATGAAGCATTTCAGAGTCTCATGCGTTTCGAGCAAGGAAAATCATATCAGGAGTTCGTGATATGAGAAATCATGACACACTCCTCTGGCTTGGCCACTAATCACCACCGATGGTCATGAGAAGGGGAGGAGCTAGTGCAGCCAAGCTCTATTTCAGTGATTGCGACATGGAGTGTCGAGACCCTCCATCACAAGAATGTTGAAATGTGAAATCAAAATAAGATAAGGACCGTCAATTTGTAGTACACAACGAGGACCATTGGATCAAGGTTGTGGGTCAGCAACCACATCAGCAAGGACATGTTGCATAGTGACACACTGACAAGTGTCAAGTTGAATCGATAGATCAGGTACATGTAACTCACGAATCTGAGTGACATGTGGCAGCTACTTGGCCCATTCCAAGTCATCAAGTGACGTCAACAATCTAAATAAGATCAGGATTGTCAGATCATCCGAAATAAATATCAGTCGTGAGATGTCCAAAGAGCCATCAGGGTTCTGGAAGGACAATAGAATTCTCTAGAGGGAGAAGTGTCGATAGCCATGTGCCATTGGATCCAATGAAGCTGCAAGGGGGATAAGGGCTAAGAGTCATTTAACTCTCGAAATCTTAGGAGAGGTATAAGAGATACATCGATCTAAGAAAGGATCGAACTGTTGGTCTCTTTCATGAAATCGACACTCCAGATTTTTGACATGTTCCACATCTCGAAGTCCCAATAGGTGAAGTCCCGAAATTATGATAGCCATCCATCTCAGTGCATGATTAAGTCATATCCATCAGATTTAGCAGTGAAAGGATGAAAACTAACCGTTGAGCTGTCTCCATGGAATAAACGTGAACCGTCTAATTGTTTGGGCGATTGCGTGATCGCGAGTTTAGTAAAGTGTGAAATCAGGAAGACTCGAATGGCTAAACGCTGAAACCTTGTTAGCTGTCTATCTCGTCAGAAGGATGAATTGTGGGCGTTGAACTGAGAAGTGCTTAAACGCTCATTTGGTCTAAATTTCCTTAAGCGTGAGGTCACCGCCATTGGTCATATTGTAAAGAGGTTTGACATTGCAGAGTGTAATGCATTGCCGAAATCACTGAGCCAGTGGTTCTGTAACACACGGTCATGTGAAATGGCTTGAAGGAAGCACCTCTATGGAATATGGTCTCTGTGAAGTAAAAGAGATTTGATATCGAGTATAAAGGATTAAAGTGGTATAATGAACCGATACACAGTCATGATTAAAAGAGAATAAATCATGAAAAACATGAATAATGAATAAAAAGGAAAAATAATATTAATTAAAGTTTAATTATCATTTTAAATGAAAAGGTACAATGGTTAAAATAAAGGGACACGATGTTTTAAATTTCACACCCGTTTGAAGAGTATATAAATGAGAAAAAGTGGTGAGAAGAAAGTGTCTCAGTAGTCTAGAAAAGAAGATCAAAAGCTGAAGCAGATTCCAAGAAGAAAAGCTAATACCTATGAATTAAGGGTGGTTGGGTGGTGCAAGGGCAGGTAGGTGCCTGCAGAGGGAGTTGGTTCTTCCTTGTCAGTTGTAGCTGACTAAACAGGGGGTCGTAGCCTCCTACCAGTTGGTATTGGTAAGTAAAGGTGTGGGTGCATCCTGATTAGTTGTTGTTGATCAAAGAGGAAGTACATCTTCCTCCTATGTAACATGTAAAACAAATTGCAATTAATGGAAAAGAGTTTGTGTTTTTTCCCATTTGGGTTCCACGATACAATATTGTGTTAAGATTATGTTTTGCATTAATAAGTAAAAATTGATATAATTGTCCTATCACTGATTCACCCCCCCCCCTCTTAGTAATAGAATCTGATCCTTCAATTGGTATTAGAGGGGGTTCCTTCAGCAACAGTCTAACAAACTTGAAGGTAGATCTTGAAGATGGGTCAACAAGAAGGAATGTCTAACAACAAAGCACCATTGTTCAATGGAGAAGGATATGCTCTGTGGAAAATAAGAATGAAAAACTTCTTGTTGGCGATTGGTTTTGATATCTGGCAATCTGTTGTAGATGGTTACATTGCACCGACTACTCCACCTAAAGTCTCTGGAGAAAAGAAAATTTGCGATGATAACTCAAGAGCAGTTAATGGAATTCTAGCTAGGTTGACTGACTCTATATGTGTGAAAGTTATGCATTGCAAATCAGCCAAAGCAATCTAGGAAAAAATGGCGGCTGTATATGAAGGAGATGACAAATTCAAAGAAGCCAAACTACAGACCTATAGAACTCAATTTGAAAATCTGAAAAATGAAAGAAGAAGAAAATATTGTTGAATACTTTCATAGGGTAGATGAAGTGGTCAACTCAATTAGAGTGGCAGGAGAAGAAGTTACAGATAAACCCATTGTGTAAAAAATAATAAGGTCATTACCGATGAGGTATGATGCAAATATTTCCTCAATTGAAGATAGATCTGATCTAATCTCACTCACAGTTGACCAACTCCATGGGATTTTTACATCATATGAAATGAGAATAGGAAATAATAAATCAGAAAAAGATGAAACAACTTTCAAAGCATCCAAAACAAAGATAAATCTGAAGCAAAAACTTCAATCCTGTCATCATGAAGAATCTGATGCATAGGAAGCTAACTTTATTAGAAAAATTCAGAAAGGATTAGGGAAGTACAAAGGCAAGCTTCCTTTCAAATGTTTTAATTGTGGCAAAGTTGGTCATTTTGCATCCAAGTGTCCCTATCCCAAGGAGGACCCTGAATATGAAGAAAATAAAACCAGACAATATCAGAAGAAAGAAAAATTCAACTACAAGAAAAAGTTCTACAAAGGGAAAAATAATTTCTACTCAAAAGAAGAAAACAACAGCTCGTCAGAATCTAGTGACAATGATGAATCTGATGATGATGAAGTCCTTTTCTTAGGTATTGAAGAATATAATTATATATTAAAAAAAAATTAAACATGAGAAGGAGTTAGAAGATGAAACATAAGTTAATATGAAGGAAGAACTTCTCAGTGCCTTGGATGAATTAAGAAAATACAAAACCAGATATAGACAATTGAAAAGTTTTGTAGTTGAACAAAAAGAAAGGCACCAACAAGAAGAAAAGGAGATTGAAAAAATCACGAGCAATCTGAAAAAACAAATATTAGAAGGAAATAAGATCGAAGAAAATCTAGAAAAGTCTCTTAAGGAAAAACAAATAACTTGTGAAAAAATGGAGGCAGAAATAGTTCATCTGAAAAAGGAACTGGATGCAAAAATCATTCAAACAAAATATAAAAATAGCTCTAAAATATTAGATAAGATTATTACAGCTCAAAGATATTCTAAAAATAAAAATGGAATAGGTTATTCTCAAAAGGAAAGCCATGTTAACTCAAAATCTTATGCAAATGCTCTTCGCAGTACATTCAAGAAGAAAAATGAAGAGAAGATAAGTAATGATAAGAGCTCCAGAAAATTACCTCCACTCATCAGGAAATAAGGCAAGACAATACCGAAGAAGTTTTACCAAAATAGGTATCCTCACATTTTTCCTGGTTACTGCTATGCTTGCTCTAATTTTGGACACAAAGATATAAATTGTAGAGAATATAAAAAGAAAAATCTAAAGGTTAAGAAATATATCCTTAAGGATAAACAAGCAGCAAATCAATTTAAGAGAAGAAACTATAACTCTTTTAACCTCTACAAGAAGAGGAATTACAATGCTTCAGATGTCATAACCATGGACATAATGCCATTAATTGCAGACTAATGGAAGTCTCAGAACAACCCAAGTTAATTAGAGAGGAGAAGAAACTTTGGAGAGTAAAAACATAAAAAATGGAATGCCTTATTGCCCTAAAAACTCAAGATGAAAAGGATCTCTGGTATGTTTATAGTGGATGCTCGAAACATATGACAGGTAACAAGGACAAGTTTTTAGACTTAAAGAAACAAAAAGGTAAAGTTACATTTGGTGATAATGCTTCAAGTAACATACTTGGGAAAGGCACTGTGAGCCTGGGAAAAGACAAAGCTAGAAATTTACTACTTGTCGATAAATTGAAGCCTAGTTTATTAAGTTTCAGTCAAACCTATGATCATGGACACTTCTGTATCTTTGACTCCCAAAAATGTGAAATTAGGAGAGAAGACACAGGAAAATTAGTTGGTACTGCTCCTAGAAATCCTGAAAATGTATATATACTAGATGCAAAATTAAATGAGGAGTGTCATATAAATTCAATAGATGAAAGTTGGATATGGAATAGGCGGTTGGGGCATATTAACTTTGACAATCTTTTGAAATTTAGCAACCTTGGTGTAGTAAGAAACTTTCCAAAAATCATAAAACCCTCAAATGCTATGTGTAGACATTGTCAACTAGGGAAGAAAACTAGGGTAAGGTTCAAAACAAAAGAATACACAACCTCTAAACCTTTAGAGCTTGTTC
>JZKD02S1798641.1:430778-456716 GCA_000966675.3 Picea glauca
GAAAATGAAAGGGAGACAAAAATCAAATGTCTTAGATCAGACAATGGTGGTGAATTCACCTCAAAAGAGTTCGATGTCTTCTGTGAAACTCATGGAATAAAAAGACAATTCTCTGATGCCAGAACACCTCAACAAAATGGGATTGTTGAAAGAAAGAATAGAACAGTTCAGGAGGCTGCAAGGACTATGCTCAATGAAGCAAAAATGTCAGAAGGGTATTGGAGGGAAGCTATAATCACAGCTGTATACATATTGAATAGAGGTAAGCTCAGGGTTAATAGTGATAAAACTCCTTATGCACTATGGTTTGGAAGATCTCCATCAGTGAAATACTTCAAAGTCTTTGGAAGTAAATGCTACATCAAAAGACTAGATGAGAGTCTTGGAAAATTTGATGTCAGATTTGATGAAGGTATTTTTCTTGGATATGATTAAAAAAAAAAGGCATACATATGCTAAAATATTAGATCACATAAGATTGTTGAAAGTGTAGATGTTAAGGTAGATGATCTAAAAACGATAAGGATAAAAAATCAAGAGACAATATATACAAATAAAGATGAAGATAATGATGAGACATTCGGCACACAACTAAAATAAGTAGAAGAGAATGAAAAAGAAAGGGAAGAAGATGATATGGATACTAGTGAAAGTGAAGAATATAGTGAATATGGAGAGATAAGAGAAGAATTTCCAAGAAGAGATACAAAGACACCCTCAAGAATTATTCATAAAAGTCATCCCAAAGAACTGATTATTGGAGATATGAATGATGGAGTGCAAACAAGAAGACAACTGTTGTATCAAACATAATTAGCATTTTTGTCACATATTGAGAAAAGATCAATCAAAGAGGCATGTAAAGACAAGAATTGGGTTAAATCTATGAATGAATAATTGGATCAAATTGAAAGAAATCAAACTTGGGAACTAGTTCCTAGACCAAAAGATCAAAATGTCATTGGAACTAAATGGGTATATAAAAATAAAATGAATGAAGATGGGCAAGTAATCAGGAACAAAGCCAAATTAGTATGCAAAGGTTATGCCCGGGTTGAAGGAGTATACTATGAATAAACATTTTCACCTGTAGCTAGATTAGAGGCAATTAGGATGTTCTTAGCTTTCTCCAGCTATATAAAATTTAAAGTGTACCAAATGGATGTCAAATCAACATTTCTCAATGGAAATTTAGAAGAGGAAGTCTAGATTGAGAAACCATATGGGTTTCAAATAACCAATAAAAGAGACTATATTTGAAAATTAAATAAGGCACTCTATGGATTAAAACAAGCACCCATAGCATGTTATGCAAGGCTAGACTCTTATTTACAAAACAAGGCCTCAAAAGGGGATCAACAGACAACAATCTTTATTGCAAAATTGATGGTAATAACTTGGTCATTGTGGTAGTGTATGTTGATGATATCATTTTTGGTAGTAATCAAATAAAAATGAGTGAAGAATTTGCTAAAAATATGCATCAAGAATTTGAAATGTCTATGCTTGGCAAACTAAATTTCTTCCTTGGATTACAAATAATACAGTCCAAAAGGGGAGTTTTTATCCATCAATATAAATATGTTAAGGATATGCTTAAGAGATTCCAGTTAGAGGATTGCAAACCTGTTAGTACACCTATGACAGTTGGATGCAAGCTAAGCAAGGATGATGAGTCCAAAGCTATAGATACAAAATACTACAAATCAATGATTGGCGGTTTTCTCTATGTAACAGCTTCCAGACATGATGCCAAGCAAGCTGTTGGGATGGTGGCTAGATTCCAAGCAGAACCAAAGGAGATTCATGTTCAAGATGTAAAAAGAATCTTTAGATATTTGAAAGGAACCATAGATCTTGGTTTGTGGTATCCTAGCAAGGACTCATTCACATTAAAAGCCTATTCAGATGTTGATTGGGCAGGAAGTATAGATGACAGAAAAAGTATGAGTGGAGGAGCATTCTTTTTGGGAGAATCACTTGTTTCTTGGATAAGCAAGAAACAGTTCTCAATATCTTTGTCTAGCACTGAAGCTGAGTATATTGCAATAGGAGAATGTTGCACACAAGTAGAATGGAGGAAACAAACTCTACAAGACATCAAAATAGTATTTGAATAACCCACAATTATCCACCGTGACAATACAAGCGTGATAAGTCTCTCTAAGAACCCAATCCAACACTCAAAATCAAAACACATTCCCATAAAATACCACTATCTAAGAGATCAGGCTGAAAACAAGAACATTAAATTGGAATATGTTCCGACACAAGAACAAGTGGTAGATATTTTTACAAAACCCTTAAGCATAGATGTATTTGAATATCTCAGGGAAAAATTGGGAGTAATCCTTCTTCCTGCCTAAATCTCTCAAGGAAATAATGCATCAGTTGGCACCTATCTAGGGGGAGATAGCAATCAACAACATAAAGTGTTATTCAGTTATGACATAAAAAATATTGATTGCGGGAGGCTTTACCATTGGTCAGAGAAGAAACTATACAGATAGATCATAAGAGAATAAATCATTTTCCATTGATGTCAAAGGGGGAGAGAAATTTCATAAAAAATTCATAAGAGGAAAGCATCATCACAAGGGGGAATTTTGTATAAGAAATTAGTGTGTTGCCCTCAATGACAAAGGGGGAGATTGTTGGACAGATTGTCATTGATGTCAATAGTTGAATTGATGATCTGTTGTTAATGATGAATTACCACAGTTGATATTATCATTGATGTCAAACAGGTATATCAGTAAGCAGAAGATGTCAACAGTGTGCAGAGATCGAAAGAGCGAATAGGAGAAAAAAATACTCGAATGCGTTAAGTTCGAAAGGGTTGGTGTCGAGTTTAGAGAAAGGAGCCATCAATAATCTCGATGGATGGTAGAGATTGTTGGAGACAACAGGAGAAAATAACCATGGGCTGTTAGATCTAGCATAGATGAAAGGAGGATAAGAACTAAACTCATTCAAACTCCAAAGCTCAGGAGGAGGAGCAACATGGATGGTTAGATCCAAAGATAAAAAGGGGGAGCGATGTGGGTCGTCGATCCGACAAGAGTGGAATATCGGATATCGGGAAATAAAGAGTCGGAAGAAGGGAGGTTCTCTAACCTCTGAAATATTGAAATGCAAAATCGCAATTAGATCTAGACCATTGGATCGAGGAAAGTTGACGACCATTGATCTGCTTCGAGAGCCTTAGCAGACATCAAATTAAACCCGATTCTCGTCAGATGTTAGATCATCTCAACGTGGAAGGATAGGATAAGTAAGGTAAATAGGCTGTAAGTTCAAAGTGTTGAAACCCCATCAGTCATCGGATCACCGATGCCATGGACCGTTGATCTGTCATGAAGCATTTTGGAGTCTCATGAGTTTCGAGCAAGGCAACTCATATCAGGAGTTTGCGATACGAGAAATCGTGACACACTCCTCTGGCTTGGCCCTTGATCACCACCAATGGTCACGAGAAGGGGAGGAGCTAGTGTAGCCAATTTCTATTTTGGTGATCACGACATGGAGTGTCGAGACACTCCATCAAAAGAATGTCAAAATGAGAAATCACGATAAGATAAGTACCGTTTATTTGGAGTACACAACGAGGACCGTTGGATCAGGGTTGTGGGTCAGCAACCATGTCAGCAAGGACATGTGGCGTAGTCATACATTGACAAGTGTCAAGTTGAATCGACAGATCAGGTACATGTAACTCATGAATTTGAGTGACACATGGCAGCTAGTTTTCCCATGCCAAGTCATCAAGTGACGTCAACAATCTAACTAAGATCAGGACCATCGGATCATCCAAAATAAATCTCAGTCGTCAGATTTCTGAAGAGTCATTAGGGTTCTGGATGGATGGTAGAATTATCTAGAGGGAGAAGTGTTGATAGCCATGTGCCATTGGATCTAGTGAAGCTGCAAGGGGGATAAGGGTCGAGAGTCATTTAACTTTCGAAATCTCAGGAGAGGTAGAGAATCGTTGATCTAAGAAAGGATCAAACCATTGGTCTCTTTCATGAAATCGACACTCGGGAGTTTTGACATGTTCCACATCTCGAAGTCCCGATAGGTGAAGTCCCGAAATTACGACATCCATCCATCTTAGCGCATGATTAATTCATAGCCGTCAGATTTAGCAGTGAAAGGATGAAAACTAATCGTTGATCTATCTCCATGGAATAAATGTGAACCGTCTAATTGTTTCAACGATTTCATGATCGTGAGTTTAGTAAAGTGTGAATTCACGAAGACTCGAATGTCTAAACATTGAAACCCCATCAGCCGTATATCTCGTCAGGAGGATGAATCATGGGCATTGAACTGAGAAGTGCTCAAATGCTCATTTGGTCTAAATTTCCTTAAGCGTGAGGTCACCTCCATTGGTCATATTGTAAAGAGGTTTGACATTGCAGAGTGTAATGCATTACCGAAATTGTTGAGACAGTGGTTCTGTAACGCATAGTCATGTGAAATGACTTGAAGGAAGCACCTCCATAGAATCTGGTCTCTGTGAAGTAAAAGGGATTTGATATCGAGTATACAGGATTAAATTGATCCATGACTGTGATCAATTTATGAAAAACCTTCAAGGTATAATGAACCAATACACAGTCATGATTAAAAGAGAATAAATCATGAAAAAAATGAATAATGAATAAAAAAGAAAAATAATATTAATTAAAGTTTAATTATCATTTTAAATGAAAAGGTACAATGGTTCAAATAAAGGGACATGATGTTTTAAATTTCACACCCATTTGAAGAGTATAGAAATGAGAAAAAGTGGTGAGAAGAAAGTGTCTCGGTAGTCTAGAAAAGAAGATCAAAAGATGAAGCAGATTCCAGGAAGAAAAGCTAATACCTATGCATTAAAGGTGGTTGGGTGGTGCAAGGGTAGGTTGGTGCCTGCAGAGGGAGTTGGTGCTTCCTTGTCAGTTGTAGCTGACTAAACAGGGGGTCGTAGCCTCCTACCAGTTGGTGCTAGTAAACCAGGGTGTGGGTGCATCCTGATCAGTTGGTGTTGATCAAAGAGGAACTAGATCTTCCTCCTATGTAACATGTAAAGCAAATTGCAGTTAATAGAAAAAAATTTGTGGTTTTTCCCATTTGGGTTCCATGATAAAATACTCTGTTAAGATTTTGTTTTGCATTAATAAGTAAAAATTGATATAATTGTCATGTCACTGATTCACCCCCCCCTCTCAATAATATAATCTGATCCTTCAATCTTTAGGGATGCTTGATACCCATTTTTATAAGGAATTTCCACCAAGTGTAAGTAATCCTCCCATTTGGATGGTTTATCCATCACATACATCCTTAACATATCTTCAATCACTTGATTTACTCTGTCTATTTTCTCATCTAATTATGGATGATATGTTGTGCTAAAATTTAGATTTGTCCCAAATCCTTTGAATAATCCTTTCCAAAAATTTGAGGTAAATTTTGGGTTTCTATCTGTCACAATGGTCTTGGGTATACCATGCAGTCAAGAAATTTCCCTTATATAAATATAAAAATGTTTCTTGGCTTGTGCATGAGATTTACTGGAATAAAGTGGGAAGATTTAGTAAGCTTGTCGACCACCACCATTATGGAATCATGATTCTTGGTTGTTTTGGGTAGCTTGGTAATGAAATCCATTTTTACTACTTCCCACTTCCACTCAGGAATGGGTAATGGTTGTAGTAGACCAGCTGGGTGTCTATGCTCAACCTTGACTTTTTGACATTCCAAACATTTGGCAGTAAAAACTGCAACATCTTTCTTCATCCTGGGCCAATAAAATTGGCTCTTGATAGCTGCAATGATTTTTGGTAACTTGGATTTCCCGCATAAGGAACATTCTGCATTTCCTTTAAAACAAAGTTTTTCAATTCTTTAGAATTCGGCACATAATTCTTCCGTTATTCATGAGAATTTCATCGTTTTCCATCTTATAGTATTTACCCTTCTGTTGTAAATCACATTGCTGAAGTTTTTCCTTTACTTTCATGTATTTCTAATCTGAATTTTCATCCTATAGAATTATGTCTTTCAAATATGTTTGGTACATGTTAATGGTTGTAGCATGCATCTCGTGAACCCTCCTATTGAGTGCATCAAGTACCTTGTTGTCTTTACCTTTGATATACTTTTATCAAAGTCGTATTCGCTGAGGAAATCTAACCATCTGCTTTTCCTGGCATTTAGAGTCGGTTGTCTGAAGACGTATTTCAGACCATTATGGTCTGTCCTTATCTCAAATCTTTTCCCCATGAGGTAATGCCTCCACATCTTCAAGGCATGCACTATGACGGCCAATTCCAAATCGTGAGTAGCATATTTCCTTTCATGCTCCTTCAATTTCCTAGATTCATATAATACCACATACCCATTATGACTAAGGAATCCACCCAGTCCTTATTTACATGCATAATTTCACACAATGAAGTCTTCATTTGGATCAACAATCATTAGTATTGGAGCACTTGTTAATAAATGCTTCAAGCGCTGAAAACTCCTTTCACAGTACTGTGTTCATTCAAACTTCACACACTTCTTCTACAAGGAAGTGATTGGGTGTGCAATCTTTGAGAATCCCTCAATAAATCTCCTACAATATCCTGCAAGACCCATGAATGAACTCACCTCTGAAACATTCCTTGGTGTTGGCCACCCTTCAATGGCCCTTATCTTTTCTGGATCCACTATTATCCCTTCTTCTGAAATGATATGGCCCAAATAATGGATTTTCTTTTGATAGAATGGGCACTTGCTCGATTCGTCATACAACCAATGCTCCCTCAATATTTGTAATACCATACTTAAGTGTTGCTCATACTCTTCTTCAGACTTATAGAGTATATAAGAATGTCATGTAGGAAGACAATGACAAACTTTTCTAAGTAATCCCTAAAAATTCCATTCATTAAACACATGAAGACCTTTGGTGCATTTGACAACCCAAATGGTTCCACTATGAACTCATAGTGGCCATACCTTGTTATGAAGGAAATCTTGTTGATGTCTTATTATTTAATTCTTATTTGATGATAACATGACCTGAGATCAATCTTGGAGAATATTTTTGTAACTTTTAGCTGATCAAAGAGGTCATCTATTCTTGGAAAAGTGTACTTATTCTTCCAGTTACCTTGTTCGACTGCCTACAATCTATGCACGGTCTCAAATTTCCATCCTTTTTCTTCACAAATAATACTGGGGCATCCTAAGGTGACACGCTTGGGCTTATATACCCCCTCTTCAAAAACTCTTCCAGTTGCATTTGCAATTCCTTCTGCTCAAGTGTACTCATCCTGTAAGGAGTCTTAGATACTAGAGTTTCTCTCGACACCAATGTTGTGAGTGGGAAATCCCCTTACGGACTAGCAAATAGGGTTATATTATGCATGTAGATATGACAAAAAGAAACCTACTTTCTACCTTCATCCCTAAACCTAATCCCCATTTATTTTCAGCAAATACATGGTTAGACCAACATACCTTGTTCTGTGCATTCGATGTCGATCCTTCTTCCCACTTGATCACTTGTTAGCAGCTCTCCTCCCAAGGTTGACCTGCATAAAAAACAAGCAACAAACTACACATGCATTTTACCTACAGACTAATGGGTTAGAGATTCAAACATATATTTACTAAACTATGAATAACTCATAAAGTGGGATGGGAAAAGAATTTCTTTATTACTTTTAATGAATCAACTTATAATTTCGAGATTGGCCACCACTTTGCGAACCTGATCCTGGGCTCCTCTTCAAATGTCCTCCAACTTATTTGCTCTGTATCTATCCTTGCACAAGGATGGATAAAGGGTTGTGACAATGGGAATGTGAAATTGGGCAGAGTTTCTTTACTATCATTCTCCTCCTCTAAATGGGATCCCTACCCCTTCTTTTATAGCCTAGAAGGAGCTAGGTATTTGGTTGAACCCTTGGCCATGCATGGCCATGAGTTTCAGTTAACTTACCCAAAGCTATGTGTTTCTTCGACAACTTTCCTTTTTTCATGGTTGTGTAGGTATACACAGGTTGTTTTAGGTTAGCTAGCATGTACACGTGTTCAGTAATGGAGTAGGGCGTGTGGGCCTTTATAAAAGAGGTTTTTAAGAAGAGTTGTTCAGCCGTGTTTTGGCAAAGAAGGAATCTGAGATGGCCTAATGCCAGGTAAGAATGTCTAGTGCAATTTAGGGTTATAACAGGTGCCCCCTAATGTGTGAGGTCAGAAGAGAATCTGATGGCCGAAATACATTACCAATCTTTACTGATGTGCCGAATAATTGAGCCCAAGGATCAAGAATCGGGAGGCGCCGCCTGCAAAATAACAATTTGTCTCACCGAGGCGGGCATACCCATGCTCGGGATAAAATAGAATCATGGCTACCAATCAAATACACTGTAGATCCATGTCATATAACTATATATAGAGTAGCCACAAACAATACACAGTCGAGCTACATCTCGAAATCAAAAAGATATACATATAGAGTATCCATATTTTAAAAGAGGATACGGCCTGATGGCTGGAGATGAGGTCTTCAGAGCTCGAGCAACAACTTCAAAATATTCAAAACTCAGGTAGGAGTGTAATATGAGTGTATGACTACACTACCCAAAGGTCTTCGACGGCTCGTCGGTCATGGAATAGATAATCTTGATGATTAGACTGAAGGCTTCATTGATTTCGAATAAGGACTTGATTGGGGATTTAGGATGGCTGGGTATGAAGGCAAGAGACAAACTGTAGAAGGGCCGACTCAAGCTTGGTGAAAAACTTCCCTTGGACAACAGCATGACAAATGATGAGACATAAGGTCATATTAAATCCTAGGGTTTGATGAACAAACAAACATATGTGCTTTATCCAAGGGTGACTCTTTATGCTTCCATTAAAGAAAATACTTTTCCCTTCCTCTTTTTGGGGTATATTTGATTTTTTTTGTCTTTTTCAATAATTTTGGAAAAAGAATAAAGGAATGTTACGTTACAAAGGAGAATCAAGTGTCACAAACATACTAGTTCCAAGCGCACGGAACACAGGGATGCTCAGGGAAAAGGGACATATGCAAGAAAAGGACACTTGGGAAAAATCCTCTAGGAGCCAAAGGTGTCAAGACGTAGAGGAAAAATGTTACATGGCTTGCATGTAAGGCATGCTTCATATGGTTCAGTTGAGAGCAACATGGAGCTAGATTTAGGCCAAAGACACAGGTATGCAAATGCGATTTAACAAAACACACAATGGTAACGTCCTTCGATGTAATTTATTAACGAGCCTAGAGAAGGTAAGCTCAATGGTTTTTCATATTTAGAGAGTCTGAAAAAAAACGTGAAAGGAGACTCCATTGGGGTACATTATTTGAAGGTAGTCTAGTCAGTTCGAAAAAGGGGTAAACTAGCACTGACAAGACATCTATTCAAAACCATTTTAACAAGTGCGATAAAGAAAAGTTCACTCAGCCATTTTTTCATTTTTAAGGAGTCTGAAAAAAGCTTAACTATGGACTCCGTTAGGAATGTTCTTTTGGACCAGTTTAACGAGTGTGAAAGAATAAGGTCACTCAACGATCTTGTTAATTTTAGGGAGACTGAAAAGAGATTAACTATGGACTCCGAGGGGGTTCCTTTTTTGTAAGTTTAGTCCCTCAGGCCTGAAAAAGGGGTAAAATTATACCTGAGGGTACTCTTCTAGAGAAAAGAAGTTCCATAGAGTATACCTTTGTTCGTACAGTTGATCATCCAAACTGAAAAAGGGGTAAACTACTACCGGACAGACGTGACTTCAAATTTCAGTTTAACGAGCGTGACAGGCCACAAGATCGCTCGGCAATATTTTCATGTTTAGAGGGTCTGAAAAGGGCTTAAAAGAAGACCCATAATGTTTTTTGGGAGTCCCGAGGGTGAGGTCAAGAGTGAAAAAGAATCACGCAAATGAGGCTCAAACTCGTAATCAGGGAAAATGACAAGGACTCCTGAGCCTACAGTGATTAGAGACAGCATGGACACCATAATGCAACTAGGATCTACCTAGGGCATCCATGTTCCGGTAAGTTCTACCACCAACTCACGACACTTCTAAAGAAACAATAATGGTTCTATGTCACAAGCTGATGGGATCGATCCTATGGAAAAGGGATAAAGACAACGAGATGCAAAAGTCAAAGTAAAAACCTAACCTACATTCTCAAGTTGATCATCTAAGATTTTTCCATGAATCGTCAAAAGTGTCCAAAAACTCCAAAAAACTGCCCTGATACCCGATCATACCCCTCCCATGCAACTCCTGAATCACTCTAAATTATTTTTGGTTTAAAGAAAATGATACGGGAGGCCAAAAAAGTGACAAAAAGAGGCCAAAAAATCTATAAATAGAAGCTGGCAGCTCATTATCACTATTGCTGATTTGGAAATTGACTTTAGAGCCAAAACACCCCCTTTGATAAAAGTGGAAGTTCTAGGAGCTACAGTGGACGAAACGAACTTCTGTCTGGACCAAGTAAGTACAAAATCCCCCATCTTGCAATTTAAATATTTACTTTTGTTTTGGGTGCCATTTTTTGGGGGGGCGTCGACCTTTAAAAGGTCATCCCTAGGTCCATGCGGGCTATCTCTGGACAAGTCGCGTGTACATTCTAGCAGATTAAATACTGCACGCGTGTACACATGACTGTCGGCATTATAGCCCGCGTGGACCTCCCTTAATGAATAAAAAGAGTTATAAAGCAAGGGATAACCCTCCTAAACTTTGGTGTTTTGCAGGATGTATGTTCACTAGAGAGAAAGGGAGCATGAAGAAGTTAGTGAGTTGGTCGGGGAAGACCCCAATGCTATGGCCATGTTGATGCAATGTGGGTTACTAAAGTTTTTCCTATGTCCTTTTATGTGGGCAAAACCAAGGCTACTGAATGCCTTGGTTGACTACTGACATCCTAATGCAGAGGCTTTTATGTTAGAGGGGCAGTCACCGGTGCCCACTACCGAGGATATATACTTTTTGACTGGCCTCTCAAGGAGAGGGGAACTAGTCAACTTCCGGATGTTTCCTTCAAGGCCGCATAACATAGAGGAATTGATAACCCTTTACTGTGAGGCTGGGACAGACCGATCGAGCTCACAGGTGCCCATAAGCAAGATCACTGACTTATCGCTGCAAGCAATTGTATTGCTCATTGGGTGGATTACTGGTTCTGTGGCCTTGCATTAGGCTTCCCGTGCACAGATGAACTGTGTTGTCCAGTGATTGAATGCACAAATTTTTGATAGGAGTAATACATTGCTTGAGTGTATGAAGAGGTAATTGACAGATTGTGACTGCGGACACAAAGGAACTTCAGGTTTGGGATTGTTTTGTGCTTGTTCTTTTTTGAGAGAGTTCTGATCTTTAGTCCTCGAGTAGTGGTACGAGGACATTAGGCCTCTCTTCCTATGATGTGTAGATGGGTAGTATTGATGCCATGCCAGAGTGTTGGAAGGACTAATGAGTCCTTCAATGATGACATCTTTGCTTGGCTATCGCGGCAAATCCCAGTTATCGAGGACTACCCATATGCAGGGATTGATTTTTTGAGGGATCCTGAGATACCCATAGCTCCTGGTGAGGAGCTAGGAGAGATGGGTAAGTATCCATCTTTGTAGGTTTTATTTTTATTTTTTGTGAAGCATATGTAATTTTTATGTCATTTTTGTTATATATCATTTTTTTTTTATACCAGAGTATTTGACAGATATGCGTTTTTTGTGTGCAGATGTGGGACTAGTGCGACCTACTGATTATGTGAGAAACATGTGTCATCCTCGGCCAGGGGCCGCACCTATCGCCGCTAGGGGACCAACAACAGTAGGAGATCTTCTAGCCGGGGAGGCTGAGAGGGTATTGAGACGATTCGAGCGGAACTTCACTGCACTCACTCGCAGGGTCCCTATGACAGAGATTGAGGACCTACCACCATCTATGCAGCCTTATGTAGTGGGGGCACCATGGACATGGGTTCGATTGTTTCGGCGTTTGGAAAATGTTGTAGATCAGTATAACAGGGCCCACAAGCCCTGATCTTAGTTAGAATTATCATGTGCCGAGAGCACTACTTGTATATATTTTTTGAGGGCATAAGCCCCATGACTTGTTATTGGTCATATTTTTTAGGCGATTGCATCCATCTGTGTACTCTGGTTACTTTATGATTATATATGTATTTTTATGTCATTTGTGTCTTATGGATCATGTGTGAAAATATATATTTAGATGTTTATGTGAATTTCCTTTCATATATGTGAAAGATGCCAATCTAAAATTTGATTAGCTAGAGTATATGTAACTTGGTTTAATCTCCTAGGAACATGAAAATATGTAATATAATCAAAGTTTCATTCTAAGAGACATACCCTAAGGAATCGTCGGTGTAAAGTCGGATCATGCACCCGGTAAACTCTATTTAACTGAGACACAACCAGCTGAGCGTCGAGATAGACCCGGAGATGAGAGATACCAAATGACAAGGTGTCATGAAGCAACTCAATAACTGCACTATACTCGGCAACATTATTTGTGGTGTCACCTAAGCATATACCTCTGGAAGATAACAACTGGCCTCAAGGTGTAAATATTACCCAAGCTGCAGAGGCAAGCTTCCGAGTGTGTTGGCTAGCACCGTCTGCGTACCCAATGAACATATTGGATTCACTTGACATCTGCCACAGTGATGAAAGATAACATCAACGACACGTCCATAACACTAAAAGAAACTTAGAAAGTAATAGTACAAAGATTATACATATGTTACAAAAAGTTACCCAAGGTGACCTACCTATGAGTAATACTTCTTGAGGTAGAGCCCATTTCTAGGCTCCGCCAAAGCATTCCCTTCAAAGTCAACCAGACGATAAGCACCCTTTTTTAAAACCTCTTTTATGATGAAAGGTCTGAACCACATGGGTTTGAATTTTCCTGCACCTAGGGGGTCCTTATCTTGGTCATAGACTAGGACAAGGTCTCCTTCAAAGAAAATATGAGGATGAACAAACCTATCATACTAACACTTGACTTTATGTTTGTGAGCATCGTTGGACAAGGCCGCATCACGACGCTGCTCAAGGTATACTAACCGTTCTTCAAGTGGAGAAGTGTCTGGCAATAATTGTACTACCAACTTTAGGGACGGGATTTGACATTCAATAGGAAAGACTGCTTCCAGCCCGTATACAAGTTGAAAAGGTGAGAAACTAGTTGTAGTCTTAATTGACATTCGGTAGGCCCATAATGTCAAGTATAACATCAAATTCCAATTTGACTTGGCTGAGTTGATTGTTCGTTGTAGGATGGTCTTAAGAGATTTGTTTACAGCTTCCACCTGACCATTTTCTTGTGGGTAGTAGGGTGATGAATGTTCTTACCGTAACCCAAGATTTGATGTTAATTGGTCATCATCTAGTTCTGAAAGTGACTGCCATGGTCAGTGACAATATCCCTCGGGACGCTGAACCTTGCTATTATCTGGTTGAATAAAAAGAGAGTTGCAGTCTCTCCATCATCTTTAAACATTGGCATAGCTTCAACCCACTTTGTGAAGTAGTCTACAACTATGATGATATAGCGGTGCCCCCTTGATGAAGGAGGGTTGCATGTAGTGTAATCAATCCCCCACTTGGTGAAGGGACCAACTGTGATGACAGGAAACATGGGAGTGGGATGTTCCCTCATCTTCCGAGAGAAGATTTGGCATGGGTGGAACTTATTGATGGATTCGATACAATCTTTGATTAGTGTTAGTCAGAAGTAACTAGCTCAGAGAATCTTTTGGGTTGTTTCCAACCTAGATAGATGACTTCCACATGCTCTGGTATGGAAATCGTTAAGCACAATAACTGCTTCCTCGTGAGTAAGACATCGGTGCAGGATGCAGTCTACCCCTCTCTGATACAATGTATCATCGAGTATGAGATAATTCTTAGCCTGGTGGAGTATACATCGATGCTCATCACGAGAAGCAGAGGTGGGGCACTTCAAAGTTTGGAGATAGATAAGTATATCTCCATACCAGGGATCCGAATATGTGATCAAAAACATATCTCCCTTGATAGGCGATTCTTTAGGAATGACGTCACTTGACTCGACTAGAAGTTCTGAAATAAGTTTTTCGAAGACCATTGTCTTTTTGGATTTCACTGAAATGAAATCTAAGTCAAACGCTTGGAGTATGATTATCCATCTATTGATCTTTCCACCTATTACCCGTCATGTCAACATGTACTAGAATGGATTCACGATAGAAATGACAGTGGTCTTACAAAATAGAACATAATGACAGAACCATTGAACATCATGAACTGTTCCCAACGCAAGTTTTTCGATATGAGAATAATTGAGTTCTGGTCCTACAAGGCCTCATCTCAGGTAATAGATCATGTATTCTGAGAATAAGTTATCTTCCTGAACTAAAACCATGCCAATGGTTGAATCTGCTGCAACCAGATATAATAAGAAATCTTTGTTATAGTTAGGTGGTCGGAGCAGAGGGGCAGCTATGAGGGCATGTTTCAATGTGTCAAAAGAGCGTTGAGTGGCATCATCCCAGTAAAAGGGAACATCTTTCTTCAATAAGCGCATAAATCCCTTGGTGATCTCGTCATAGTTGGCGATGAAGCGTCTTAAAAAGTTTGCCTTGCCTTGTAGACTCTGAAGTTGAAGGATTGTGCATGGGGGAGGTAACTGAATTATTGCCTCAACCTTTAGAGGATCGACCATGATCCTTGTCATTGATATGATGAAACCTAACAAAGGTCCTGACGTTATGCAAAAGATACACTTGTTTGGATTCAAGCGAATCCGAAAGTAGCGACAACGTTTGAAGATACGTCGGAGGTGTGTGGGATGATCCATTCTCTTGTGAGATCGAGATGCTAAATCATCTAAACAAGCCTCGACTATATGCTTAAGGTAATGGAAAGAAAAATACATGGCCCACTGAAAGGTTGCTCCAACATTTTTAAGACCAAAAGGCATCTTACGATACGCAAATGTACCCCAAGGACAAATGAATGTCGTTTTGTGTCGGTCTTCGGGTTTGATTTGTATTTGATTATATCCCCAAAAATTGTCCATGAAATAAAAGTCCTCGCAACCAACACATTCATCAATGATATGGTCTATGAAAGGTGTGGGAAAATTATCTTTGGGACAGGCCTTGCTCAAATCACGAAAGTTGGCACATACACGAATCGTGCCTTGTTTTTTATTGACCGGCATAGGATTTGACACCCATTGGGTCAAATGGATAGGATAGATAAACCCAAATTTTATCAATTTCTCAACCTCAACCTTAATGGCTGCTGCTTTCCTAGGATTAACTGGATGAAGCTTCTTTCGAATAGACTTGGCATCAAGATTAGTTTTGTTTTCATGTTCGACTATTTTTGGATCGATGCCTGGCATTTCCTCATAAGACTAGGCAAAAACATCGTAGAATTCTTTAAAAACATTTGTATAGAGTCGAATCTCTCTGGGGGAGAAGTCAGCTCCGACAAAAACATTCTCCACGACGCCAGGGTTTTGGGATATATTGATCAGTAGGGATTCAATGATGGTTTCCATATTACCCTCAGCATAAACTTCATGTGTAGCTAAGAGATTAATAGGAAAAGACCAATCTCCCGTCATAGTCACGGTGAATTCTCCTTCTTTGATTTGGTTTAACTCTGGGAGGAAGTATGATCTGTGATGAAGATCTTCCCAATGTTTGTCCAGACTAGTCATTGCTTCAATTATTTCTTCATCAGAGGGAAATACCAAGTCTAATGAATCAACGTCAACGAGAGAACCCTGAGCCCAAATAGGCTCTAGAAGTGGATCTAAATATTGTGCAGGAGTGGGATCAGTGTGGGTTGAAGCTTGCTAGACTAAAGAGTACGCTACTTCAACTGTGGACAAGGGCATGGAAATGCCTGGGTGCCCTGTCCCATCCATCGTGGCCAATGGGGAAGGAAGTATCCACGGATCATTGAAGTAAGTTGTGTGGAACGACGAAACTTGAAAAATCTCAACCTTATGGTGATTGGATATAAACTTGATA
Source organism: Picea glauca (assembly GCA_000966675.3). Classification (NCBI taxonomy): domain Eukaryota; kingdom Viridiplantae; phylum Streptophyta; class Pinopsida; order Pinales; family Pinaceae; genus Picea; species Picea glauca. The sequence goes on from JZKD02S1798641.1 coordinate 446,854, forward strand.
TCGCCTTGAGGGGGCGGGTAATCGAAGGTACCCATCAAATATGGGCATAAACCAACCCCTATGTTGACTATGTCTAGTTGAGGATTATCAATCATTGGGACCATGGATGCCCCCAATGAAGGGTCAGGTCTGGAGAAAGACAACTGATCGATGGTCACAATCCGACCCTTGTGTGGAAACAACAAGACCTGAAAAAATTGTAGCTACCACAGTTTGCATGGCATAAGTCCAACTCCTCCCTAACAAGATATTATAGTTGAGGGGTGCATCGACTACTTCTACCTCGACACACACGGTCTTCCCTCCTAACTGCATGGGGAAAGAAGGAATGATACCATGTGGTCGAAACGAATGACCGTCGAAAGAGGTGAGGAGAGTAGGTGATGGAGACAAAACGGGCTGGCCAATGGCCTTCCAACATGACAACGACATAACGCATGTCGAGGCACCCTCATCAACCACTGTGCAGAAGATATTCCAAGTAAATTTTTTTGTGGGATAAGCCACTACTATCTGAAACGCTACGTGATAAGGAAAACAAGGTTTTAAGTCGGTTGTATCCAGCATGATTGTACCCGGATTACAAGTCTCGGTAGATCCTAAAGCAGTTAACAAGGCTTTCCTCTAGGAAGGGCAGCTTTGGAGGACCTCGAAAGTGGACATCACACAAAGGGTTTGTAATAAATCTTCCACCACAGAGTAGTTATGGGTGGCCCTTGTGTTTGGGTTATGAGAAGATTTTTTGAACACGCCTTTGAGGATGCGTGTCATTGTTTCACCCAACGTCTTCTCAATCTGTAGAGGAAGAGATGGGAGTTTGGCTTATTTTCTCTTCTTAGAAGTGCTTGGTTTACTATAATCATGCACTCTAGTCGATATAAAACCATCACCCCTCACCATGTATACATTTGTGGATGCAGGGTTGTTCGAAGATGGAGAGGGTCCTTGGTTGCCCCCTTTCGTTCTTACAGAGGCCTATGTTAGATTTTGTCCATGTTGGAATGGATTGGTTAACATAGCAGGTTGTTGCTGTTTCACAAACTTTTGGGCCTCTGCAAGCCAGGGACAAAGGTGGGTTGGGTGGTCCTCCGCACACAGGTTGCATGGATACCTCGCCTTCCGTTTCTCATTATTTCCCCCACCAACATTATTGGTGGGTTTCTTATCCCCCTTACCCTTCTTTCATTGTTTTTTCTTTCCTTCAGGCTGTTGGGTGGCCTTTGGATTAGTTGATTGCATTGTGTGTACATCCGACATTTTGGTAGGGGGAGAAGCCAAAGCAGTAGTTTGGTTGGACGCTGTGTGTTGTATAGACAATTGTTGCAACTGCTTCGTCAGGTGCTCAGCAGGATTTGTTTGTACTGAACCAACTATACCATCGACATGTGGTCCAACTCTCTGTATGGTTTTATCAAGTATTGAGCGTGGTGCATCTGACAAGATCTCGTATAATAAACTAGACTAAGAATAGATTAGCTTAAGTTGTTGAGCTCTCATGATGGTGTCTTCTTCGGAAAATACTCCCGACGTCACGACCTATTTGGATAACTGTGGGACCAAAAACTTAAGGAACCACTCAAGCAGGAATGTCGGTGGGACTGGTACCTTAATTAAACTCTTTCGACATCTCCATTCTCAGATGTGATCAGAGATATGGTCCGCTTTTGTCTGTGAAAAATTGGCTAGAAATTATGTGCCAATGTTGTATCTCACAGGTAATTGGAAATGGTTAAGGAAAGCCATGGCCAATTCACCAAAGGAAGAGTATCTTGAGCGGTCGAGCTCAATGTGCCATTTTGTGGCACTCCCAATCAGAGTACGTTGAAACAATTGCAACTGTATGGAGTCGTCTTTCAACGAGTTAGATGAGCACAAAAGATGGAAGGTAGTCACATGATCTCCTGGATCTTCGTTAGGCTTGGCTTTGAACTTTGGGATGTTCGAATGCAACTTCATCGGCATAGGAGGCCAATGCGGATCATGACAGATAGGGTCATTCAACAACCTTGTCAAGTCCGACAAATGCAAGGTTGCCAGGAAGGGTAGTTTGGGTTGTTGGTGATAACCGAGGAAAAAGGGGCCTGGAGTTTGACTGGCATCAGGTTGCCAGGAAAATTTCGGCTGCTGGCCCAGGTTCTGGTAAAAACCATGACCATGGCCAACATATGGATTTTTCATGTGAGGAGACATCATCGGCTAATTTCCAAAATAGGACATAGGTGGTTGGGCATGCATTACATTCAAAGAACTTTGGGAAGGGTTGCCCCATGTCGGTCCCATGGGGATAGGCATAGTAATTTGTCTGGGGTTCATTTGATTATGGAAAGAATTACCCTAGATCGACATTCCAAACAAGGGAACGGATCCCTGCCAAGAATTCCAAGGCCCTGACGCGGAAGAAGTTCCTAGGTGTGCCCCCTGTGCAGGAATAGTACCCTGCATAGGAATAGATTTTCCAAAACCGAGATTGCCCCTAGTCAGGAAATCAGCTGACAAGAAGGCATTGTTACCAAATGCACCGAACAAAGAAAATGGTGTCGAACCTACCGGCATATTATGCAAAGGTGGTCCTTGACTCCCTACTCCAAATAAACTATGGTGTGTAAGCGGCTCGACGGATGGCTGGTGAGTGCCATCGAGTGAAGGGGATGAAGGAGGTATATGACCTCCTCCGTAAGGGAAAGTGTTAAAAGGAGAAGAAGTGCCCCACATGTGGCCTTACAGAGAAGCATTAGAGCTCCCTGCCCCTAGACCTGAAGTCTGTGAAGTGGAGTAGAAAAGTACAGGACTTGTACTGGAACTAGGCATCCCGTATGAGAACATAGGTCCACTCGCACTTGGTGTGAAAGGGTTTGTGGCTGCCGCCAAAGATAGGATTGGACCACTATGCGAGGTAGAGGCGGTCAAGACCATGGTGGCTTGAACTGGTGATGGTGGGTTAGGAGGTGGAAACTCTCCTGTGGTGACAACCGTAGTGGGAATTGAAGAATTCTTAGAATAAGTAACATAATTTGTTTCCATTGCTGCATGCGACACTGTTTGGCACTCGTAAAGGTGAAGTGGTACGCTGATGGGTGCCGAGAGATTAGTGGTTGGGGTTTCAACCAGTCCAAGAGATTTCCCTCCAAGGTCCAAAATGGTCGATTCCTCAGGATGTTGGGCAAACATAATTTCTTGTGACCCAGTCGCTTCAAAAGACCCTTGTTAGTCTAGCTTTCACCTTAGTGGTGGCGGGGGTGGCTCCAGTGTAACTAGCGATAGGCCTAGAAGCCTTCATGACCAGCCGAGCTCGTGATCCTCCACTATGTAAGAAGATCAAAGACACCCTAGGGTGTTCTATTAGTTCAAAAACAACACACACTAAAAAAGGTCCCTATGAGATAAGACAGGGAAACACTAAACTAATTGGAAGAACAGTTACAACAACCAACACTAGAGCAACTTACCGGTGCAAGTGCAACTCGAATATGGAAGCACCCTCTGGGTATACTCTTCAAAGCATGGCCCAATTTCTGTCCTAGGTACCGCAATATACCCCCGTAGTCACCTGTGTATGTCCCTAAAAAGATGAGAAACTAGGTTTCCAGTGCACGAACAGTCACCAGGCGGGTACAGTCGAAAGTCGAGTAGACCACAATGAGCAGGGTATCGAGCCTGAAACCTGCCAAGGGTATCGAAAGCAAGTGGTCTGGAAGACAACTGAGGACCTCAAATGGATTCGATACCCATGAAGCTCCATGGCAAATGCAATCGACGGAATCCCAAGACAAGCCCTCTATATGTGTTCTCCACTACGATTGGTCCAGCTTTGGAGGGGTTATCTATGCTACCTTTCCGCATGCGACCTCGTGTTTATCCCCTATGTTAGAGGGGGGTCCCGAATAACTTTCACGATCCTGGACTTGGACACTTCCTAACTCAGACTCTAATGTTTGATTTTAATGGCCTTGAAGAGTTTCCTATCCAACCTAATTCAAGGCCCTAATCCTGAACTAATTGGTTGAACATACAAACATAAAAGTCTAATGAATTTTAGATTTAGCGTTAATTTTAGGGCTTGTCGTATGTCAAAGGTTATGAAAGTGAAACTAGTGATGTTTGAAAGACGAAAGTAAAAATGAAAAGAAAGTTGGAAACAAAAAACTTCACTTAACGCAAATTTTAAACAACTTTTCAAATTTAAACAATTTTCTAAGATTTTTGAACAACAAACTCAAAACAGAATTTCACTCAACTACGAGCTACTTCTGATCTAAGTAAACTGCAAAGAACTTATGAAAGAAAAGACTTTTCCCTAGTTACTTAATGCAAAACAACACTTTTCAACCAAACAAAGAAATAAAGGATTTTTTGTTTTTTATCTGAATGCTTATAAAGAAAAAAGGAAAAGTATCAACAAGTCAAAACCAAAAAAAACTTCTGGCCTAAATGCAGATCGCAAAGAATCACTTCAAAAAATCACAAACTAGCAACTTAACAAAGAACTCTCACACTTGTCTGAAAACCTTACAAAAGATTTTTTTTTATGAAAACTTCTAAATGAAAAAGAAAGCTATGGCTGAGATTCAAGATCCTAAGAGATATAACTCTTGTCAAGGGAAAGGATGACTACCTCTCCTTCAACAAAAACTATCCTTTACAGGCACACTACTGACAGCTCAACAACAAACGTGTGCACGCAAGCTGTGTAGATTCAGAGGGCGTGTACATGCGTGTTAGACTTATATAGGCTACATGTATCTCTAAAACTTTGAAACAAATAAAAACATGCAATCCAAACCAGGCAGAGACCACTGATACTGATAAACAAGATCTCTTGAAGGCTCAGACACTTTCTTTAACATAAAAGCAAAATAATGCAAGGAAAAATTTGTAAAACAAATCAATCCGAGGTGAAACCTAAGCTAAAAAATGCAAACAACCAAGACTAGAAAGAGTTCCAGAAAACCCCTAAGAATGACAAATTCTGATAGGGAAGAGGATGACTGCCTCAAAAATTTTCTGGAACCTTACACGCTACTGTTACTTCTTCAGCTAGCGTTTACACGTAGGCTGTAAGAATGTTGGGTGTGGGTACATGCGTGTAGACCTTATACAGGCCGTGTGTACCTCTGTGGGTCTCAAAAAAAAATTTGCAGTCCATCAAAGGAATAGAGATAACTGGTATGGAAGACCAGAATCTCTGTTAGTTCAGACTTTGCAGAAACTTCAAAAAACAAGAAAGGAAACCTAATTTTTTTTTTTTAAATACCCAAAAAAAAAAAATCCCAAGAACCCTAGCGACTTCCCCAGTATGGTCACCAATTCTATTGTGAGTGGGAAATCCCCTTATGAACTAGCAAATAGGGTTATATTATGCATGCAGATATGACCAAAAGAAACCTACTTTCTACCTTCGTCCCTAGACCTAATCCCCATTTCTTTTCAGAAAATACATGGTTAGACCAACATACCTTGTTACGGGCATTCGATGTCGATCCTTCTTCCCACTTGATCGCTCGTTAGTAGCTCTCCTCTCAAGGATGACCTGCATACAAAACAAGCAACAAACTACACATGCATTTTACCTACGGACTAATGGGTTAGAGATTCAAACATATATTTACTAAACTATGAAGAACTCATAAAGTGGGATGGAAAAAGAATTTCTTTATTACTTTTAATGAATCAACTTACAATGTCGAGACCGACCACCGCTCCAAGAACCTGATCTTGAGCTCCTCTTCAAATGTCCTCCAACTTCTTTGCTCTGTATCTCTCCTTGCACAAGGATGGCTAAAGGGTTGGGACAATGGGATTGTGCAATTGGGTAGAGTTTCTTTACTATCATTCTCCTCCTCCAAATGGGATCCCTACCCCTTCTTTTATAGGCTAGAAGGAGATAGGGATTTGGTCGAAACCTCGGCCATGCATGGTTGTGAGTTTCAATTAACTCACCCAAAGTTGTGTGTTACGTCGACAACTTTCCTTTTTTTGTGCTTTTGTAGGTACATGCGGGTTGTTTTAGGTCATCTAGCGTGTACACGCATGCAGTAATGGAGTAGGGCGCATGGGCCCTTATAAAAGAGGTTTTTAAGAAGAGTTTTTAAACAATGTTTTGGCAAAGAAGGAATTTGAGATGGCTTGATCCCAGCTAAGCATGTCTGGTGTAGCTTAGGGTTATAACAACCATATTAATGGAGAAGTTGATATCCCTCTTGGGAGACAATCCTGGTATTTCCTTGAATACATATTCAAACTCTTTTAGGACTGCATAATATTCAATATTTGATGTCTTATATTTTGGTGTCTCTTCAATATGTTGTTCAAATATTTGACACCCTTTCTTGTAACTCTTCTCCATCTGCAAGGATGAAATTTCTTTGACAGTTACTTCTCTGGGTATTCGGTTTATTGTTCTTAAATTCCCTTTCTTGTCCAAGCAAGTAAATGGCTTATTATAACAGTCTATTACAACATGATGTTGGTCCAACCAATCCATACCAATTAGGCATTCATAGGAACCTAAAGTTATGATGTTTGAATCTACCTTGGTTCTCAATCCATTCATATCCATTGGGCATGCTTTAACCATCTCATTAATTTTTTTTTTAGTTCCTGTAGATAGTTGCACCATCCAAGGTTTTCCATGCTTGCTTCTTGGAAATTAAAATATTTCCACCATCTTAGGATCTAGATATCTATGACTAGATCCTGAATATATTAAAATAGAGATGGTTTGGTTGTTGACACTATTACATATGACCAAATTTCCCATGGTTTTTCATTGGTATTGCCACACTTATCCGTTGAAATTTACATGAAAGAAAAGATTATTTTGCATCGTTATATCCACAAACTAGGTGTTTGTGGAAACATCGATGAAATTAGCCTTCCACATGTCATCACCATCAATATAGGTTTACCCTATAAATAATCGCAATACAAACGAAACTTCGTCACAACAGGGATGCAAAACCATGCCAATGTAAAAAAAATGTGGAAAGTTGCGACACAAAAGCATGGCAATAGCGACGAAAATTGATGGCAGAGAAAAAAATTACGATGCAGATGCTATATGTTCAATGCAAAACTGTTTCAAAGTGCGACAAACTTTCGTCGCTATTGCCACGCTTGTTCCAAAAAAATTTTTTCCTTACAACACAGATGCTATATGTGCGATGCAAAATCAATGCAAAGTGCGACGAACTATTGTCGATATTGCGACACTTCCTTAAAGTTTAAAAAAAAGAAGTACATGAGATATGGTAATACCATATTACATTGTAATATGATATACTATATTACAATGTAATATGGTATCTTTATGTTCTTTTGCAAAGGATCAATTTTGATAGTGAACTTTAGCTACCCTTAACATTAAGATAAACCAAAATTGCACCATGTTCTAGGTTTTACATGCATTTATTTACTTGTACAATGAATTATCAATATTAATTAATTATAACATGCAAATGTGGTATGTTAGTTCCTCCATGTTTTAGTAGAGAGTGACTCCACTTTCTCAACAAGATGCAAGAATTTCTTTTTAAAAACAACTTAGGATAGTGATTTGTCTTGAGTGGGATGGTGACCTTGGCATTCAACAAGATAGGAAGTATTTCATTGATGACAAGTGTAGCAGGTACCAAAGTAAGAATATGTAAGCAGGAAGTGTTGGTTCTTGAACACAGATGACTTGACTGTATCTATCCGCCTGATAGTCCCACCCCTCATTAGTATATTTAGTCCTCTTTCCTTTCCAAGGCAAGAGAGAGTAAGTTAGAGGGTGTGTCCTTTAGCCCACTTTTATAGGTTGTAGTGTATGGATATTATCTTCTAAGTGGAAGACTTGAACTTCCTCTTCTAGAATAGATGGCTCATATATCTTGAGATGATTGACATAAATGATATTATGGATGTCTAGCAAGGAAGGGAAATACTAATGAAAACCATTTTCATTAATATATTGAAGAAAAATATAGGGACAATAGAAAATAGGCTTGAGTTTTTTATGATGCTACCCCTTGAAACATTTTTTTTCCATATACAACCAAAGTCGGTCACCAATTTGAAACTATACAAAGCCTTGATGGTGATCCTAGAGGGATTTATAATGAACTAGGGAGGATTGAAGGGCATTAGTAACTGAAGAATGAATGCTAGATAATTTATGAACAAAGGAGATTCTATACATTTTACCTCGCCTTATAGGAACTTATATACATAAGATGCGAATAATAGCAAGATGCAAAGAATGAGCAATCCAAGAAATTATATAGGGGTAATATGAGGGTCTTTGCAATGTAGGCCAATACATTGTTGTTGTGAGGGAATCCTCCATCAAGTAGGCCTATATATCCCATGGTACATGTGAAGACCCTTGTTCCTTGAGAATTAGTGTAAGGTAAAACTACAAGGTGTGCCATGTGGATTAGTGTAATGTTAGGCAAGTAGAAGACAAATGAGAAAGAAATATTGGTAGACAAACATTGCATGTTAAATACACAATTTTGACATGGGGGAACAAGTGAATTTAATCACTTCATAAGAATTATAGAAACTAAACTATGAAATGTAAATAATGAAATAAAAAGAAATAATCATAACTATCATGTAAATTATGCAATGGCTAAATTAGGAGAGTAGAGATGAGAAATTTCTAATTACTATATTAATGGAACAATAACTATAACATGTAAGTAAACCATGAGTGAGTCTAACAATAATAATAAAATCTCAACTATAAAATCGTTGATAAGATTAAGAGTGACAATGAGATACTTGCACTTACTTATACGTGAGGTAGGATGGTGTAGGAGCATGTTTAGCTAGATACCTACATCACATAGGTTGGCATCTTACCACAAGTGAGGTAGGATTAGCAACATGATCTCTTATGGAAAGGATGGAGGATAGATGAAAAGGTAAAGATGGTAGGTTGTGGTGTTAGGGTAGTTTTAACAAAGGCAAGAGAAAGAAGTTGATGACACTGGCATGACATTGGAAGAAGGCATGAGTTGACATAAAATGACTAAAATTGAACATGAGTGAGAGAGGAAACACACTCTAATATAGGGTTATAACAAGAATAAATGTGACATATGGAAACTTGGAGTTAAAGTGAGCATAACAAATGATATACATTGTTCTAGGATTAGTGTATTCATTAAGGCACCATACACTAGTCAAGGACATAGCATGAGTCCCATGTGACATACAATAATATGGAGAGTGTGAGCATAATAGGCATCATAAACTAGTAATATAGGGTCATCAAAAGAACAAAAACAACACATGATAGCCTAGATTTTGTGCAAGAATGAGAGGTGGCATACATCAATGGGGTATTTTATGCAAGCGTAGGGGGCGACATGCATCAACCTAATTTCAATGCAAGCATAGAGGTGAAAAATACCAATGGTATACCAATGGAGGAGAGAGGATCAAAGGAAGATATGATGTCACCATTGGGAGGGGCTCCATAGTTGCAAGCTATGGAATGTGACCATTAAGGGGGACATCTTGGAAAAGTGACCAAAGAAGTGATAGTTGATCCTAAATAGGTAGAGGTTATCTTTATTAGGGTCTTTCTTGAGATAATGACCTAGAAGGGACCCATCGATATTATGACCAAATAAAAATGGAGAAAAATGGGTGTAAGGAAGAAGAGCTAAGGAGGAGAGGCAATGATTTCCCCAAGCATTTGAAGTAGTAGGAAAAGAGGAATAGGATGTAGGAGAGCATGTAACACTAGGAGAGGAAGAAGACAAGGGGAAAACTAGGTAATATTGGGTGCTACCAGGTAAGAAGTGGCTAGAGTTGATAATGGGATGTCTAAGCTAGCCCAAAAAAACTCCCAATAGGAACAAGGCTTCATTCAA
>JZKD02S1798641.1:457261-469225 GCA_000966675.3 Picea glauca
TTCTTGATTTATAGTTGAAATTTGAGCTAGGTAAAGAGTGTACACTTGATGTATTGTACAACCACCTACACATTAAATTGGACAAATAAATTAGACAATAAAAACACCACATGGAACTTGGCATATATGCAATAGCTACACATTAAATTTGACAAATAACTTGACAATAACAAATAAATTAGACAATAAAAACACCACATGGAACTTGGCATATATATCAATATCTACATATTAAATTTGACAAATAACTTGACGATAAAAACACCTTGTGAAGGGTGGCCACAAATCATCTACTCATAAATGTCAAAAGGTTTATGAAAATTCGTCTTAGTAATGTACATTTTTGAAAATGAAGAGTTAGATTGTCAAAAGGCTTATGAAAATCTGTCTTAGTGGTTGGAGAAAGAGTTCTTATATTACTATACTTAGATGCAACATTGTCATGCATTTCCCATATCATAGTGGGAAGGTGAATTATAGTATCCAACTATCATATTGGGAAAGGGAATTGTAGTATACAACTAGACGAGGGGGAGTTGTAGGTTGTTGATGAAATGATTCATTATCGTTCCAATATAATAAAAAAACACGTAAAAACCCTTACCTTTTCATTGTCCTTTTGGCAAATCCATTAGCCCAGATAGCTTGATAAAATTTGTCCATGAGATGCATTTCCATCACCAAGACCTGCATGAATCATAAAAGACAAATTATTTATATGAGTAATTAATATATAAGAAAATAAACATATATTTAGTTATGTAAAATACTCTAGAAAAAAATTAAGTGGTCGCATACCTTAATGAGCTTCTCCTTGTTTCGAGAATAGGTTATTCTCTATTGAACAGGGCCAACCATGTGAAGGTGGAAGCTCATATGGCCCCTCCCCCCGTCACATCGCTCTCAATTCCCCATACCCAACAAATGATTTTGTTTATATAGAAAACATATAGACATTCATGCATAACTAGGATAGTCATCAAAACATATGAACATATAAACATTGAAGAATATGAACATATAAACATCAATAAACATCCAAATACAAGTCATGAATTTATACCTCTAATTTTTCTTTGATTTATGTGTTTTTACATTCATAAAATTGACAATTGGGGTATCATAATCATCCAAGGACATTGTATTTTGTGTGCCCTATCCTTCTATTGTTTGTGTGTGCTCATGTACCATACTTCTGGTACGTTGCTGAGAAAGGCGTCAAGACATCTATTCAGGTTCGTGAACTGCAACAATGAAAATGATCATATCGATATGTTGAAATATAATTGAAATAACTGATTATTTATTTTGATTAACATTACACTATTTCTCTTTACTTATCTATGTAGCTATGACATTTGGTGCGTTAATTTCTTATTCACTTGGTTGATCCTCCTGTAGTTCACCCTCCTGAGCTACATGCACTTAAATTTTGAGAAGATAATATATAAGTATACGTCAGGAAATAAATATCTACAATCACAATAAATATTTCTAATTATGAAGCATACATACCGAAATGGGTACTCTGCTCTACACTATCACTGGACATGTGCACCCTTGTATGACGTGGTGTCCACTAAATACCGCTAGATTCACTACTACGGTAGCACTGATGCTTGAAAACAAACATAAATACTTAGATAAGGGTGATATAATAAAATATGAATAGACTTTACAAGCATGCTATTGCGGTTTCCTTATTCATTTGCTTTACCTCCGTGGTTGGGGAGATAGGAATCTGGCCCAATCTTTTTCTATATTCAATCACACTTTTAAAACCATTCTTGTAACCTAGATTTAGGTCCTCCTCAGTGGCAACAGTGTCGAACATATTTAACTGCAATGCATAACACCATTAAAAATACCAACAAAAAAAACATATATTTGTTTGCTACTATTAAATAAATATTAACCACAATTAATCATTTAAATCTTACTATTCATGCTTTTAGTTTTCCATAGCCACCCTGGCCTAGTTTATGCTGGCTTTGTTTTTCCACTCTGGCCTTGGTTTCTTTGCAGGTTTCCGGTAGCCTACATATGGAATTTTTTAAAAACATTAGATATCGGAATTGTTACTTAAAACAGGAAAGAAAAACATAAATGATCATATTTCACTGATAATATGTCATGTGTTGTACCTTACTTAACCAACTCGTGGATGTCTTCCTTGTTTTTTAAACAAGTTCTCCTTTTCATCCTCTATTAGAACCTTCCACTCTTTCTCTGGAACCATGGGAGGGTGCTTGTGCTTGAGGTCTAATTGCAATTTCTCCCTATACTGGCCCCTGGTATATTTTAAATTCTCATCGACTAACTTTGTAACCACCTTCTTGTTGAAAGTGTTGTTGAACAAGTTTACCATGAGGTCTATTAAATCATCTTTCTTTTTTCTATCTTGACCATTCCACTGTGTGTGAATGGTGGGGCCAAACAACTCCAATTCTTTGTCATTTAAGTTTCTATAGAAAACATTGTTTCCTACATAAACATGTTATCCATTAATTTATAATAATCTCAACAAATGTCCATTTCAATTTCATGAAAAAAATGAATCAATTAATTAACAATTACCTGCAATCTTATGAATATTGATTGGAACAGATGTGTCATCCACCAAAAAGGTGACATCTTGTGATCTGGTGCTTTTAATTCATTTTTCTCCATGCAGAATAGTTTCCTCTCCATCTACAGTACATTCCTCTCCGGAGTCATGTGGAGTCACAGGCTTCGTCTCATCATGCTCCGATGTGTCATGCAAGTCAAAATCATTGCGCTCATCAATGGATTCGAGGGGAACCTCAAGAGGCTCAAAACGCCTCACTTGCACTTTGCTATGTTGACATTTTTTTTTCATTAGACCATCACTTCTACCTATAGCAGTTTCAAGATCGGCAGGTTCCCGATGCACGGGGTTTAAAAACTCCTACAAACGGAAAACTTTACTTTATCAGATCATATAGAAAATATAAAACAAAAAAACAGATATGAAATTGTCATAGTTGATAAAAATATGTGAAGATGCCACTTACCCCTAAATTAGTTATTGTATTTTGTAGCTCTACAATTCATTCTCTGTCCTCCTATGCCAGGGGTCTTTTTCTAAGCAAACCTAGATATTCTATGTTAGCCTTCTTCAAGGCCTTCATTACAATTGTCATTGGGTCAGTGAAAAAAAATATTTCATCCTCATCAATATCCTCAATGGGAGCCTTCCCACATTGACCATGCCATAATACATTGATGAATAAAATTAATGAGATGAACTTCAACATTTGAGAAATTTAGTTATTGTAGTCATAAGTTATTACTGTATTTAACATTTACCTATTGAGGCACATCGGGTGCCTTTCGACAGTCACCCTGGATAGATGTAGCGAGTGAATTTTGGACACGGTCACCCTGGATAGAAGTTGACAAAATAAATCAATCAACAAAAGTTATGAAATTCACCTGTAACATTTAAAAAATGAAATATTGGAATAATATCAGAAAAAAATAATAATGAAATTTCAGAAATTTAGTTGTTGTAGACATAAGTTGTTACTGTATTTAACATTTACCTGCTGAGGCACAGCGGGTTCCTTTCCACGATCACCCTAGACATATGTAGCGGGTGATTTTCTGCCACGGTCACCCTGGACAAAAGTTGACACAATAAATCAATCAATAAAAGTTATGAAATTCACCTGTAACATTAAAAAATGAAATATTGCAGTAATATCAGAAAAAAAAAATAACAAAATTTCAGAAATTTAGTTGTTGTAGTCATAAGTTGTTACTGTATTTAACATTTACCTGCTAAGGCATAGCAGCTGTCATTCCACAGTCACCCTGAATAGATGTAGTGAGTGATTTTCTGCCACGATCACCCTGGACAGAAGTTGACACAATAAATCAATCAATAAAAGTTATGAAATTCACCTGTAACATTAAAAAAATGAAATATTGCAGTAATATCAGAAAACAAATAATGAAATTTCTAAAATTTAGTTGACGTTGTAGTCATAAGTTGTTACTGTATTTAACATTTACCTGCTAAGGCACAATGGGTGCCTTTCCATGGCCACCCTGGACAGATGTAGTCTGTGATATCTCACGGTCACCCTGGATAGATGTTGACACAATAAATTAATCAGCAAGAGTTATGAAAGTAATTGTAAAAAATTTATGCAGTAAAAAATTGAAATATTGCAGCGATAAATTGTAACAATGATTGATCAAAGGTTGAGTTGAATGGTATGTAAGATATTTACCCCCATAGTCGCACCCCCTCCATTTATTCGATTTAAGTTCTAATCGATCAACAACTCTTCACCTGGAACTATTGTTTTAGTTACACATACAATAATATGATTTCCTTCGCGTCCCTCAAATATGAAATTTGGTTTCTTAGTTGTTGCCACTAGTCGTGTACTATTTATAAAGCCCATAATGTTTTCAGTATATTTTGGCCTTCCATCAATATACATAGTTTCCCCTTTATTTTGATTGTTATCTATTAGTTGTATATAATTTGTGGCAACTCTGTATCTCTGCATATTTTGCATATATCGGACCAACATCAACCAGTGATTGTATTTGTATAATGGTCTGACATACTCCATCAATTTAGTTACAGTGCCATAGCCGACCTTTATGCCATCCATGGAAAATAAACCCAATCCATGTAAGGACGAAGGAGCAATGCGATACATCCTTCTACCGATGAAGAAATTTGTGTCCACTTTAGGTAGCTCCTTAGGTGCCCATCGTTGCACTAGATGTTTATACATCAAGGCAAACTCAATGTCACCTATGCTCTCACCATTATAATTACACAACCCTCTGTTGGCAATAAAAAATTGCATGCGTATATGAAATCTTTTACTTACCTTTTCCAACCTAGTTGATCTGGAACCAGTAGATCTAGTAAAACACATCTCACTTTCAACCTCTCTTAATATATCTTGATCATCACTCGAGGAAGATAGATCTGACAGATACCTATTTGGTGGTACCTATACTCGTTAAAACAAGAAGATAAGTTATTGTTGCATGTTGCATAAAGTTGCATAAGTTCCATAAAGTTGCATAAGTTGCATGTTTCATAGTTGCATATAGTTGCATGTTTCATAGTTGCATATAGTTTCATAGTTGCATATAGTTTCATATTTGCATATAGTTGCATACGAAATTGTTGCAATATAGTTGCAAATATTTACATAAGTTGCATTGTTGCATAAAGTTGCATATAGTTGCATATAAGTTGCATAAAGTTTCATATATTTGCATATCCCCCTACACTCAGTGGAGAAATGGATTTGAGACCCATCAAAGATTTCAAGTGGGGATCGATAGTTTGGAAATCCATGATCCTGGAATTTCACATATTTGGAAAGCGCCTTTAGTGGCTGGTGGGGAATGGAGGAAAGGTTTGAGTTGGCAATAATGTTGGGGTTGGTTGTGATAGATATTACAAGATGATCGAGTTTTTGTTTAAACCATTGGATGCATAGGGTGTAATGGTTTTGATGAAGTTGTACAAACTATAAAGGAAAGGGTTGTGGTCTTCTATATGGAAGACTGTGAAGGAGACAATGGGATGGAAGGAGGGGGTTTCCTCTCTCAATATTGTCCAAGGACCCAAGACCCATACCTAGTGCTCAAAATATCCTATTGATTCCCATAGTCCCACTTGAATGTCAAAGATACCCTCGAGAGGTCATCTATGGTGGTTTGAGGTGTCATTTGTAAAATTTGAGCCCTAGAAGTTGCATAAAACCTTGAGAGATTGAGTGTGCTAGTTTGAGGTGTCATGTTTGGCCATGGATGACTATAATATTTGTACTTAGACTAAGTCTTGGGTTCCCCCCTCAACCATATCAAGGCCTTAAAACCCATAGCTAATGCTCAAAACCTTGTGAGAGCACTAACATCATTTATTAAAGGCCAAGGATACCCCTCTAGAGTTTATGTGTGGTACTTTGAGGAATTGCTCATGGCTCTAGATGACTCAAAGATTTATTTAGAACCTAAGGCATGGCGTTCTTCCCTATATCATTTCCAAGACTCTGAGACACATACCTACTACTCAAAAACACCTAGTTGATCTAGAACTGATAGATCTAGTACAACACGTCTCACTTTCAACCTCTCTTAGTATATCTTGATCATCACTTGAGGAAGATATATCTAACAGATACCTATTTGTTGGTACCTACACTCGTTAAAACAAGAAGATAATTTATCATGCCAATATACATTTTTGGTACCAACACAGTTGCATATAGTTGCATATAGTTTCATAGGTTGCATTGTTGCATAAAGTTGCATATAGTTGCATATAGTTTCATAGGTTTCATTGTTGCATAAAGTTGCATATAGTTGCATATAGTTTCATATAGTTGCATAAGCTTCAGTGTTGTATAAAGTTGCATATAGTTGCATATTGTCATTAAAAAACATGATAAGTTGCATTGTTGCATATAGTTGCATAGTTGCATATAGTTGCATACGAAATTGTTGCAATGTAGTTGCATATAGTTGCATAAGTTGCATTGTTGCACAAATTTGCATATAGTTGCATATAGTTGGATAAGTTTCATATAGTTGCATATAGTTTCATAGTTGCATATAGTTTCATAAGTTGCATATAGTTGCATAGTTGCATATAGTTTCATAAAGTTGCATATAGTCACTAAAAAACATGATAAGTTGCATTGTTGCATATAGTTTCCTAGTTGCATATAGTTGCATATGAAATTGTTGCAATATAGTTGCATATAGTTTCATAGTTGCATATAGTTGCAATATAGTTGCATAAAGTTGCATATAGTTGCATAAGTTGCATTTTTTCATAAAGTTTCTTATAGTTCCATATAGTTCCATAGTTGCATATAGTTGCATAAGTCACATATAGTTGCATAGTTGCATAAGTTCCATATAGTTTCATATAGTTGCATATAAGTTGCATAAAGTTGCATATATTTGCATATCCCCCGAAGCTAAGTGGAGAAATGGATTTGAGACCTATCAAAGAGTTTGAGTGGGGATCGATAGTTTGGAAATCCATGATACTAGAATTTCACATATTTGGAAAGTGCCTTTAGTGGCTGGTGGGGAATGGAGGAAAGGTTCGAGTTGGCAATAATGTTGGAGGGGAGGGTTCTATGGGGGGTGTCTAAAAAGGTTGATCCAACACGATGTTTTAAGATGTGACAATCTGTCACAGAATATGTGACTTTATTGGAAGTGACATCTTTGATTTGGTTTGGAGGTTGAACAACTAGTGAATTTGTGAAAAGGATGTCAGGATATTGAATGGCATTGTCTTGAATGCAAAGAAGGAGAAATGACTTAGTTGGGTAGGGTAATGATTTCTAGATGTGATGGAGGGGAGGGCTCTATGGGGGGGGGGTATAAGAAGATTGATCCAACATGATTTTTTAATATATGACAATCTGTCACATAATGTGTGACTTTATTAGAAGTTATGTCCTTGGTTTTGGTTTGGAGGATGAACAACTAGTAAATTTACGGTTTTGAGGCTGAGTGGGAGAAGGTCTTGGTCTAGTAAGAGGTTTCCAAGGATTAGCATTGGCAATATGGTTAGGGTTAGTAGAGTGATAGAACATAGGGTACCTTGGTAAAGAATGGTTAAAGGCTTAGTCAATGAAAACTCTTTCAAACAAATCAATTTAAGAAAAAAAAAACCAATAATCCAAAACTAAATTTGAGAATAATTACCTAATATGGATATGGAATCTAGAGTTGGATGTGTAGTTGTGTGAACACTTCCATGTATTGTAGTACTAGGCTGGATGAAGTTATAACCACTTGCACATGATATTTTCTAGATAGAATAGGGGATAAAAATGCTATGTGATAGTGTCACACAATGGATTCCATGTATTGATGGACTTTGTCATGCATTTGGAAGTAGAAGATTGAGTTAAATGTAGAATTATAAATTGACTTGTTCACGAAGTTTGAATGATTCCTTGTAGATATTTTATTGTAAGGATAAATATTTGAGCCTGGGGAAATCTAGAAGTGCAATGTGAGGCTACTAATCTAGGAATCTAAGGCTTCTCCATTCGTTTGTCCTCTATATTTTTGTAAAAGTGAGTGCTTATGTTTTTTATTATGGATCCTATTAACAATTTCATGAGATCTGGATGTAATAGTGCTTGAGATGATTGGTCTCAGTGAAAGAGGATTCTCTGCGAGGACCATAAGAAATACTTCAACTTTAATTCTAGACTGAAGTAGGAAGATAGTTGAAAGTAAGTGCTAACATAGATCTCGGTGATCGAGCACATTCCAAAAGAACTAGATCTCACTAAAAAATGAGAATTATTAATGGGGCATTGAGCCTAGGAACATGATGCTTAAGAATGAAATAACAAATGATGATAATATATTTTCCTTTCAACTATAAGGAATTGATGCATAGAAAGGATTAAATATAGGGCATTGGGAAATTCATCTAAGAGAGAGTATATATGGTAATGTTATGGAGGGAGAGGCATGGAAAATGGAGAGATAAGCATTGGGGTATTGTAATGAGAGGACTATAGGATATTGGTAGTGAGGATGGTTTGGGATAAGGACTAAGATATAGGGATTGTGAGATAAGTGGTGCAGTTTTAGCCATTGGAGGAAGAACATGTAAAGATATACATTTATGCATGTTTTAAGTTGTTGAAATGTGCTAGGGTGAGAAAGAGAAATAGTAGAAATGGTTAATTTATATTATTTTCCATATTTGAAGAGAGTATATGTATTAATTTTATCATCATAGAGATCCCTACATTGTTGTTGGCATGGGAGACCTATGATCAAATTATAACAATCAAGTGGAGAAATGTCACAATCATATTGTCTTGGAAGAGTCTCGTGGAAAACATAATATTAATGCATCAATTATTTTGTGTTGGGGTTTTGTAAGGTAATGATATGGAGGGGAGGGATATCAGGGTATTTTGTGTTGGGTTTTTGTAAGATAATAATATTTGGCTCTGATGGAGGGGATCGCTCTATGGGGGGAATGGGTCTTAAGATATATAAGAAGATTGATCCAACCTATTGTTTTAATACATGAAAATTTGTCATAGAATGTGTGTGATTTTAATGGTAGTAACATCATTGGTTTGCGATGGAGGATGAAGAGATAGTAAATTTATGGTATTGAGGTGAGTAGGAGAAGGCCTTGGTATAGTAACGTGGTCTGAAGGATTAGGGTTGGAAATATGGTTTGTGCTTCTAGAGTGATAGAAAATAGGATTGATTGCATGGATAAAGGATTATTTGCATGGTAATGTTGAAAGCATGGATAAAGGATAAAGGCTCATTTTATTGTAGTTTCATTCACACTATAGTTATAGGAAGATTTATCTTGCAACAATGTCAAATCTCATTGTGTCCATCAATCTCCAACAATACTCCACAAGAATTTTCCTAGGTCACTCCTATTTACCACCTATGTTTACACATCAAAAAAAAAAGGTCTTGATCTTGTTGTGAGAAGATTAAAGAAATGTCTGGGAAAAGTCTTGGTTTCGATTGGCTCATGGGTGAAATGGATTGTTGGCTTATAAAGTAAGGGTAACCCATTCTTCTTTCTCGATTAAGGGTAGATCTTCTTCTGGTGACTCTTCTTCTGTATGTTGATCTTCTTGTACAACTTGCTAATATGTAAATAAGAGATAGACTTGCTCTATTTATAGACTTTAGAAAGTAGGTTCAATGTGAGCAACTCAATGCCCGATTCATACGGCGAAATGCCTACTCCTCGGATCAGCAGGTGAAATTCCTTAAGTATCGGAAATAATCAATTCAGTAGGTAGCGCCTTAAGAGAAATATATACCTATGGTGGAATGCAAGAGAGAGTTCATTTATGTCCTCGACCAACACTATTTTCTACGTATTTACAACAGGAGTAATCATTTTCTGAATCCATGGAAATACAAATTAGAGAGGTGATCTGGGAGAAAACCCTATAACATTACCATTAAGATGTTGAGAATTCCATAAATATAGTTATCTAGCAATATAATGCCCAGAGTTGTCTGAGAAAGATGAGCCCACTCCCAATGGAAATCAGAAGAATCCTCCCAGGAGAACCAACATCTACAGGAGAAAAGGCTAATCGGCCAGAGAAGATGGGAGGAAGGATATTTCATTCCGGTAGAACAAAGGGTGAGGAAAGGGCTCGGGGAGGAATAGGTAATAGAATAAAAACCTTGTTTATGGGTTATACAGGAGGGGAAAGAGGAAAAACAACCTATATAGGAGTAGATGGAAATGGAACCCCATAGTCAAGAGGATTATGAGGAACCACAGAAGTCGGGAAACCCAAGTTCCTCTGCTAGTCAAGAATATACCAAACCAAGAGAGCCTTGAGAGAGACCAAGTAAGTAAGTCAAACCTCCATTGATTATGATCTTAGTAATGCTTCAATAGTGGCTACTATCCAGGCATTTGAAACAAAGGAAAAACGATATTAGTAGGAAATGGAGATCAAACGAATAGGCTGGAAGAACCCATCCCTATCCAAACAAGACAAAAGGATGGTTAATTATATTCCTTCCACCCACCCAAGCAGATTTAGGGCTTATCGAGAATACAGATTCCTCAGTGCAAGATCATATAGCAGAAAGAATTGATTGATTTCTATCGAGCAGGGGTGAATTAGGAGCCATTAGTTTTTCCAATATCCTGAAGGTCTTCCCACTGGCCAGTGGAACTTGAGATTCCTATCCTTAAGAAACCTCACAAATATCCTGAGAAAATGTGACTGAGGCCAACCTCTTGGAGGAATGGTTAGGAAATGGACTCCCCCCCTCTTCTCCACAATGAGGCAGTAAACTAATTCTAAAATCTCTTCACTCAACCTGCCAAAGTGAAATCCTGTGAGGGGGGAAACATTCTGAGTTTCATTCCCTCCCGTGCAAGCTTGACCAAGTAGGTCACTATGGAAGAGCTCCACAAAGTGGTATTTGATATGAAGCAGGGGGAATCTTGTGAAAAGAGGACTTAAGTGAAAGTGGTTGAAGAGTCTGGATCCTCCGAGTAGATGCTGAAATCCATGGATAACACTTTCCTAGCCCTAATCTGATTTCCCTGCATGGACAAGTTCTAGCCTATTGCCCAAGGCAATACTCTCTACAAAATAATGACCAAGCTCAAATTATATATATGAAATGGAGAGACTTATACTCTTATTGATTACCCTAATCCCTGAGGAACAAGGTAGGTTCATCCCTGGGAGACAGATTTTGGGTGAGATAGTGATGGCCCAAAAAACTCACTATAGCATGGTTAACTACTCTATTTTTAGAAAATTGGATCGCGTAGGCGTATGATTTATTCGCAGACTAGAGTTGTGGAAAATAGAAAAATGAAAATGAGAGAAAGATTTGGCTTTAGCAACCCTGTGGTTGTGGTCTTTTTTCTACACTGCTTCCTCTTCTGTTCGGATTTCCCTCCATATTCCTCACATCCTGCAGGGGGCTCAGAAAGGGCCCTAATTCTTCTTGTTCATTGTTGATAGCCCAAGTGGATATATGAAGAAGGGAGACCTGGGCATTATCCAACGATTTAAGGTGACTGAAGGTGTGGAAGAAATAACGCATTTGCAATTTGTGGATGAGACCACTTTGATGGGAGAGGCATCGATTAGAGAAGCGTAGAAGTTTACTTGAGGTGATTTACTAGGTAGTAAGTGTAGGGGGGAATGGATACTTTTTGTTTTTTTGCATTTGGATAATGTATGTCTTACCTATGATAAGTTTTTCTCCATCAAGTTTGTAAAGTTTAAATCATGCCCTTCCATTGCATCTAACAAAAAAACTCTAGTTCTAACTCTGCAAGCCCATTATGAAAAAATCCCTACAACCATTACATTCCATAAAACCATATTTCTATCAAGAATTTCATCAAACAATTAGCATGCACACTCAAGTGATAGGAGAAAG
>JZKD02S1798641.1:470958-481151 GCA_000966675.3 Picea glauca
CACCCCCCAACCATTATCCCTCATAAATTTTATAACTCCTAACATCAAGATATTTATAACCTCATTCCCCTTAACATTTATATCCATTAGCCACTATAAATCCTAACCCATATAAACTCAAAAACATCTAATAACTAATAACTTATTTCTATATATTCATAATCCTTGATTTTGATAACATTTATCACACAAAACCCTTATCCCTATAATGACTAATTTCCTCTAAAGCACTATCACGATTATCCCATATGGCTCGTACCACTACTTACTAGTATAACCACTAATTAACTCTTATAACCTCAACCCATTATAATTGTATAACMTGTAGCACTTATAATGCTTAAATTTCATAATTCATAAGCCCTATTATTTGTTACCCTTAACCCATATAACATTTAACCCTTATAACACCTAGCACATAACTCCTATAACATGTAACCCCTAACCCTTGTAAAAACTATAACCCTAATCCTTAAAATGATTAAACCCTATAAACTTAAACCACTAACTCTTATAACTTATAAGATTCTAACTTCCATAACCTTATAATCCTTAACCATTATAACACCAACCCCACTTGATTCCCAACACCTATAAAATCTATAGAAATTTATCTCTATTATCCCTTACATCTCCAACCCCTATCACACCCAACCCAAGTAATATTAAGAAACCTTAACCCTGGTGACTATTAACCCATATAACCCTTATCCTATAACCTATGAACTTATAAGACTTGACCCCTATCATGATTATCCCTTAACTCTTATAATCCTTATTGCATGTAATAATTATAACACATAATGGATTTAACTACTATTAGGCCCACTCAGGTTGTACTCCTATGACCATTAACAAGTATACCCACTATAACCATTAAAACCTATAGCTCCTAACCCCTATAATGAACATTTATCATAATCACTATCACCACTAACAAATTTAATTCCTAACCTCTATTAGTATGCACATGTTTCTAAAGTGTGTGCATGTTCTATAATGCATGTGCTTTATTTGTGCTTTAATTGAAATTAATTTTTTGGGCTCCTCACCTCACCAAATCATTTGCATACTTAGTTGATTGGGATTTAGATTACTTGGTTTCTTCGTATTTAGCTTCTACATAGGCCTTAATGGTTTGGTCATCATTGTATGTATCTAGTCTAACCCTCCCATACTGTCATTGTCTTCCCCATTCACATTAATTATTCTATAGGATTGTTGTTTGATTGTGGAATTGATTGTGTGAGTCATGTTTGAGTTTGGAAATCTCCCATATTTTCATTGTATGTATCTAATCTAGCCATGTTAAATTTTAGTCCATACAAGCACAAATTGGAAAACTTTCAACGTTGGCCCCATCCACATGTTAGTTATAAGCGGAATCAATTACATGAGCAGACGCACCTTATTATTGGATTTTGATGGAATAACCAAAGAATATTTGATTGTCGAAATTTTTGTTTGACTCATGGTTGAGTCCATAAACCCTTATGTTTATCCTCTTTTTATGATGGATACTGCTCTCTATTAGGCTCTGTAGTTTCATGTTGGACACCACAGTGAGATCAACTCTCATTGACAGTCAATGTATTGATTCCTTTTAGTTTTGGGTTGTTAGTATTTTCAATTGCACACACCTTTCAATCTAGTCAAAGTTCAATTAATGTCTTTTATTACTATAGGGTTATAAAGCCTCATGATTCCAATGCCCATATGCCTCCAACCTTGTGATAAAATGATCATTGGGTGACAACTATCATGAAGGGTGACGACTAAGACTAGGGGAAACTTTCAATTCAAGTCTAGGAATGACCAGGACCACATCAAGTGAAGGAAGAAAATTAATAAGGTACATGAGTTGTCCCATTCCATGTCAACAACAACACATCCATTCACTGGGAAAAAATCGATGACTCCACTAAATTAGGGCTTATGGTTTACATGATGAATTGATGATGGAATAAAGTGGGTTGTGAGTCAAATTTGAGTCCATAAACCCTCCCATATTGTTAAGGCATGCGAATAGTCTATCCGTGTCAAATTTCAATGCATTCAGAAACAATTTGAACAAATTTCAACATTGGCCCCATTCACAGGTCACTGTTGCCCGTGTCTAGTCCTAGTACAATTTCCTTGTAAATTTTGTATAATATATTTGGAGAATGATAATTTTGAAGGTGCTAGGCCTATTCCTACACACCACGGAGAGATCACCTCTCATTGACAGTCAATGTATTGATCCCTTTTATTTTTGGGTTGTTAGTAATTTCAATTGCACGTACCTTTCAATCTAGTCAAAGTTCAATTAATGTCTCTTGTTACTGTAGGGTTATAAAGCCTCATGATACAAATGCCCATATGACTCCAACCTTGTGATATAATGATCGCTGGGTGACAACTGTCATGAAGGGTGATGACTAAGACTAGGGGAAACTTTCAATTCAAGGCTAGGAATGACCAGGCCCACATCAAGTGAAGGAATAAAATTAAGAAGGTACATGTGTTGTCCCATTCCATGTCAACAACAACGCATCCATTCACTAGGAACAAATCGATGACTCCACTAAATTAGGGTTTATGGTTTACATGATGAATTAATGATGGAATAAAGTGGGTGTGTGAGTCAAATTTGAGTCTAGAAACCCTCCCATATCATTAAGGCATGCAAATAGTCTATCCATGTCAAATTGCAATGCATTCAGAAACAATTTGAACAAATTTCAACGTTGGCCCCATTCACAGGTCACTGTTGGTCATGTCTAGTCCTAGTACAATTTCCTTGTAAAATTTGTATAAGCTATTTGGAGAATGATAGTTTTGAAGGTGCTAGGCCTATTCCTACACACCACGACGATATCACCTCTTTTTGACAGTCAGTGTATTGATCCATTTTAGTTTTGGGTTGTTAGTATTTTCAATTGCACGCACCTTTCAATCTAGTCAAAGTTCAATTAATGTATCTTGTTACTATAGGGTTATAAAGCCTCATGATCCCAATGCCAATATGCCTCCAACCTTGTGATATAATGATCGTTGGCTGACAACTATCATGAAGGGTGATGACTAAGACTAGGGGAACCTTTCAATTCAAGGCTAGGAATGACCAGGCCCACATCAAGTGAAGGAAAAAAATTAAGAAGGTACATGTGTTGTCCCATTCCATGTCAACAACAACGCATCCATTCACTAGGAACAAGTCGATGACTCCACTAAATTAGGGTTTATGGTTTACATGATGAATTGATGATGGAAGAAAGTGGTCGTGTGAGTCAAATTTGAGTCTAGAAACCCTCCCATATCGTTAAGGCATGCAAATAGTCTATCCATGTCAAATTTCAATGCATTCAGAAATAGTTTGAACAAATTTCAATGTTGGCCCCATTCATGGGTCATTGTTGCCCATGTCTAGTCCTAGTACAATTTCCTTGTAAAATTTGTATAAGATATTTGGAGAATGATAATTTTTAAGGTGTTAGGCCTATTCCTACACACCACGACGAGATCACCTCTCAGTGACAGTTAGTGTATTGATCCATTTTAGTTTTGGGCTGTTAGTATTTTCAATTGCACACACCTTTCAATCTATTCAAAGTTCAATTAATGTCTCTTGTTACTGTAGGGTTATAAAATCTCATGATCCCAATGCCCATATGCTTCCAACCTTGTGATAGAATGATCGTTGGGTGACAACTATCATGAAGGGTGACGACTAAGACTAGGGGAACCTTTCAATTCAAGGCTAGGAATGACCAGGCCCACATCAAGTGAAGGAAGAAAATTAAGAAGGTACATGTGTTGTCCCATTCCATGTCAACAAAACTGCATCCATTCACTGGGAAAAAATTGATGAATCCACTAAATTAGGGCTTATGGTTTACATGATGAATTGATGATGGAAGAAAGTGGGCATGTGAGTCAAATGTGAGTCAAGAAACCCTTCCATATCAATAAGGCATGTGAATAGTCTATCCATGTCAAATTTGAATGCATTCAGAAACAGTTTGAACAAATTTAAACATTGGCCCCATTCACAGGTCACTGTTGCCCGTGTCTAGTCCTAGTACAATTTCCTTGTAAATTTTGTATAATATATTTGGAGAATGATAATTTTGAAGGTGTTAGGCCTATTCCTACACACCATGGGGAGATCACCTCTCATTGACAGTCAATGTATTGATCCCTTTTAGTTTTGGGTTATTAGTATTTTCAATTGCATGCACCTTTCAATCTAGTCAAATTTCAATTAATGTATCTTGTTACTGTAGGGTTATAAAGCCTCATGATACCAATACCCATATGTATCCAACCTTGTGATATAATGATTTTTGCGTGACAACTGTCATGAAGGGTGATGACTAAGAATAGGGGCAACTTTCAATTCAAGGCTAGGAATGACTAGGCCCACATCAAGTGAAGGAGGAAAATTAAGAAGGTACATGTGTTCTCCCATTCCATGTCCACTACAATGCATCCATTCACTAGGAACAAATCGATGACTCCACTAAAATAGGGTTTATGGTTTACATGATGAATTGATGATGGAAGAAAGTGGGCATGTGAGTCAAATTTGAGTCCAGAAACCCTCCTATATCATTAAGGCATGCAAATAGTCTATCCATGTCAAATTTCAATGCATTCAGAAATATTTTGAACAAATTTAAACGTTGGCCCCATTCATAGGTCATTGTTGCCCATGTCTAGTCCTAGTACAATTTCCTTGTAAATTTTGTATAAGATATTTGGAGAATGTTAATTTTGAAGGTGCTAGGGATATTCCTACACACCACGGTGAAATCAACTCTCATTGAAAGTTAGTGTATTGATCCCTTTCAGTTTTGGGTTGTTAGTATTTTCAATTGCACACACCTTTCAGTCTAGTTAAAGTTCAATTAATTTCTCTTGTTACTGTAGGGTTATAAAGCCTCATAATCCCAATGCCCATATGCCTCCAACCTTGTGATATAATGATTGTTGGGTGACAATTGTCATGAAGGGTGATGACTAAGACTAGGGGAAACTTTCAATTCAAGGATAGGAATGACCAGGCCCACATCAAGTGAAGGAAGAAAATTAAGAAGGTACATGTGTTGTCCCATTCCATGTCAAGAACAACACATCCATTCATTGGGAACAAATCGATGACTCCACTAAATTAGGGTTTATGGTTTACATGATGAATTGATGATGGAAGAAAGTGGGTGTGTGAGTCAAATTTGAGTCTAGAAACCCTCTGATATCATTAAGGCATGTGAATAGTCTATCCATGTCAAATTTAAATGCATTTAGAAACAGTTTGAACAAATTTCAATGTTGGCCCGATTCACAGGTCATCGTTGCCCGTTTCTAGTCCTAGTACAATTTCCTTGTAAAATTTGTATAATATATTTGGAGAATGATAATTTTGAAGCTTCTAGGCCTATTCCTACACACCACAAAGAGATCACCTCTCATTGACAGTCAATGTACTGATCCCTTTTAGTTTTGGGTTGTTAGTATTTTCAATTGCATGAACCTTTCAATCTAGTCAAAGTTAAATTAATGTCTCTTGTTACTGTAGGGTTATAAAGCCTCATGATCCCAATGCCCATATGCCTCCAGCCTTGTGATATAATGATCGTTGGGTGACAACTGTCATGAAGGGTGACAACTAAGACTAGGGGAAAATTTCAATTCAAGGCTAGGAATGACCCAGCCCACATCAAGTGAAGGAAGAAAATTAAGAAGGTACATGTGTTGTCTCATTCCATGTCAACAACAACACATCCATTCACTGGGAACAAATTGATGACTCCACTAAATTAGGGTTTATGGCTTACATGATGAATTTATGATGGAAGAAAGTGGCCATGTGAGTCAAATTTGAGTCCAAAAACCCTCCCATATCATTAAGGCATGTGAATAGTCTATCCATGTCAAATTTCAATGCATTCAGAAACAGTTTGAACAAATTTCAATGTTGGCCCCATTCACAGGTCACTCTTGCCCGTGTCTAGTCCTAGTACAAGTTCCTTCTAAAATTTGTATAAGATATTTGGAGAATGATAATTTTGAAGGTGATAGGCCTATTCCTACACACCACGGCTAGATCACCTCTCATTGACAGTCAATGTATTGATCCCTTTTAGTTTTGGGTTGTTAGTATTTTCAATTGCACGCACCTTTCAATCTAGTCAAAGTTCAATTAATGTCTCTTGTTACTATAGGGTTATAAAGCCTCATGATCCCAATGCCCATATGACTCCAACCTTGTGATATAATGATCATTTGGTGACAACTGCTATGAAGGGTGACGACTAAGACTAGGGGAAACTTTCAATTCAAGTCTAGGAATGACCAGACCCACATCAAGTGAAGGAAGAAAATTAATAAGGTACATGTGTGTCCCATTCCATGTCAACAACAACGCATCCATTCACTAGGAACAAATAGATGACTCCACTAAATTAGGGTTTATGGTTTACATGATGAATTGATGATGGAATAAAGTGGTCGTGTGAGTCAAATTTGAGTCCAAAAACCCTCCAATATCGTTAAGGCATGTGAATAGTCTATCCATGTCAAATTTCAATGCATTCATAAACAGTTTGAACAAATTTCAACATTGGCCCCATTCACAAGTCAGTGTTGCCTGTGTCTAGTCCTAGTACAATTGCCTTGTAAAATTTGTATAAGATATTTGGAGAATGATAATTTTGAAGGTGCTAGACCTATTCCTACACACCACAGTGAGATCACTTCTCATTGATAATCAGTGTATTGATCCCTTTTAGTTTTGTGTTGCTAGTATTTTCAATTGCACGGACCTTTCAATCTAGTCAAAGTTCAATTAATGTCTCTTGTTAATGTAGGGTTATAAAGCCTCATGATCCCAATGCTCGTATGCCTCCAACCTTGTGATATAATGATCATTGGGTGACAACTTTCATGAAGGGTGATGACTAAGACTAGGGGAAACTTTCAATTCAAGGCTAGGAATGACCAAGCCCACATCAAGTGAAGGAAGAAAATTAAGAAGTTACATGTGTTGTCTCATTCCATGTCAACAACAATGCATCCATTCATTGGGAACAAATTGATGACTCTACTAAATTAGGGTTTATGGTTTACATGATGAATTGATGATGGACATACCTACATCGTTGGTATGATTAGGTGTATTCGCACAAAGCTCCTCTTGGTTTCGAGAGTAGTTCATTCTTTACTAAATAGGGGAAACCACGTGAAGGTGGAAGCTCTAATTATGCCCCCCATGCAAGATACCAGATATAATAAATATGCAGAACATAAATAAAATGATAGAAATGGAAGAATAATAGTAATATATCCAACATAATCTCCACAATAACACATAAATGATATAAGAACAACAACAGAAATAACACTTTGATTCAGAAAGCAATGTTCACATGCCTCTTCAAGGGGGCAACCTCCGATCGAGTAGCGCTATGTTACAATAATATCCATGCTAGGGTTTTCATACCCTTGACCCTTATTTATACAAAATATGTCTATCAAGAGAAGCATCTGGAGGAAGATCCTTCTAGAAGTGGAAGCTTCTATTAGGTCTTCTTACATCCGCCTTATTCTATTTTATTGAAAGGCCTTATTAATATTGACCTTTATTACATCTGAATATATTAATATACCTATGTGTGGGTTAGGACCCTAACATATCTGTCCCCTTAAAAATAGCCTTGTCCTCAAGGCTGGAGATGAGGAAACTGCTGCAGAATGGTAGCTAGTTCCCAAGTGGCATATGCTAGATTCGTATATTTCCACTAGACTAGCACTTCCTTGATGGTTCGCTGACACAGGCGACGCTCACGCTAGTCCAAAACTACTTCTGAATGTAGCCAAATGGATCCTTCTTCAGCTAACTCAGGAAGGTTGGTTTGAATTTGGCACCAAGTTCCAATCACCTTCTTTAAGAATGAAACATGGAAAATTGGATGTAGCTTCAACTAACTGGGAAGAGCTAACTGATATGTGACTTGTCCCACACATTTGAGAACTGTATAAGGACCATAAAATTTGGGCACTAGCTTCTGACAATTCTTAGCCTTGAGGGAAGTTTTCTTGTATGGTTGCAGTAGCAGAAACACCTGATCCCCTTTTGCAAATTGATGTTCAGAGTGACCTTGATTTGCTTGTTGCTTCATGCGATTTTGTGCCATGACCAAGTTCTCTTTAAGGGTACGAAGAATATCCTCTAGAACTATAAGTGTTTGGTCAACCACCTGGACCTTCGAGGTACCTGGTAAGTATGAGAGAACTGAAGGTGGATTCTATCCATATACTACTTCAAAAGGAGTCATGCGAGTAGTTGTATGGTAGGAAGTGTTGTACCACCATTCAGCTAGGGGTAGCCATTGAACCCATTGATGTTGTTTTTTAGAAGCAAAACACCTCAGATATGTTTCCAAACACTTGTTGACAACTTTCATTTGACCATCATTCTGGGGATGATAAGTTGTGTTGAGATGCAATTGGGTGCCCTGGAGCTTAAACAGTTCTTGCCAAAAATTGCTTGTGAAAGTTGGGTCATGATCAGAAACAATAGAGTGCGGCATGCCATGAAGCTTGAAGAGCTAGTCCATGAAAAGTTGAGCCACCGTGGATGCAGTAAATGGGTGTTGAAGAGTGCAGAAATGAGAATACTTGGAAAGGCGATCCACAACCACCATTATGACTGATTTATTCCCTAATTTGGGTAAGCCGCTAATAAATTCCATAGAGATATCCTTCCAAATAGTCGGTGGAATCGGAAGCGGTTGTAGTGTGCCCAGAGATTTGACTGTTTCTCCCTTATTGCATTGACACACCTCACATTTAGCTACAAAATTACGGATGGCCTGTTTCATACCATCCCAGAAAAAAGAACGTTTGACTCTGTCATATGTTTTGGTGAACCCTGAGTGCCCCATTGTGGGTGTAGCATGAAGCTCAGAAAGTACCGTGGATTTAAGATTTGATTGTTTCTTAAATACAAATGGCCTTTGTATCGAAGCTCATCCTAGAGCCAAGAGTACCCTGAGGGATCTGGAGCCTTGCTCTGCAATTGTTGGATCAGATGCAAACTTTTGGGGTCTTGAAGCCATTCATGGCGCACATCTTGGAGCTAATCGGGTACAATGAAGGAAAGAGAAAAAAGGGATCCTTCTTCTTCATATTTTCAGGATAGTGCATCTACCACTACATTGTCTTTTCCCTTCTTGTAAATGATCTCATAATCATAACCAAAGAGCTTAGTCACCCATTTTTGTTTCTCCTAGGAGGAAATGTGTTGTTCCAAAAAGTACTTGAGGCTTTGATGGTCAGTCTTGATTTGGAAGCGTTTCCCCAAGAGATAAGGGTGCCACAGCTCAATGGCATGCAGAATAGCCAACATTTCCTTTTCATAAATGAGTTTGCCCAGATTCCTTTCAGACAGTTGCTTGCTGGTGAAGGCCAAAGGTCAACCCTCTTGCATAAGGACAACACTGATTCCTTTCCCTGAGGCATCACATTCCAACACAAAGGTATTTGTGAAATCAGGAAGGGCCAGAACCAGAGTGGTGCACATGGTCATCTTCAAGGTTTGAAAATCTTGAGTAGCGGCTGGAGCCCAAGTGAAAGAGTTCTTTTTGAGGAGAGCAGTGAGAGGTACTGCAATCTTTCCATAGTTCTTAACAAACTTGCGATAATACCCTGTTAAGCCTAGAAATCCATGCAAGATTTTGAGAGTCTTTGGGTGTGGCCAATCTTGCATAGCTTCAATATTTTTTGGATCCACCTTGATGCCATCGTTGCCAACCAAATGACCCAAGTATTCTACTTCTGAGGCACCAAAAGCACATTTAGACTGTTTTAGGAAAAGTTGGTGCTGGGAGAGGAGATGGAGAACTTGATCCACATGAGTAAGATGGTTGGTCTAGGTTTTTCTATAGATGAAGATATCATCAAAGAAAACTAAGACAAAATGATGGAGAAAGGGACGGAAGACATGATTCATGAGGCTTTGGAAGGTGGAGGGAGCATTACACAAGCCAAAGGGCATGACCAAAAACTCATAGTGGCCCTCATGAGTGTGAAAGGTCATCTTGGGAATGTCTGCCTCTTTCATACGTATCTGGTGATAGCCCGAGCGAAGATCAAGTTTAGTAAAGAATTGGGCACCACTCAATTCATCCAGGAGGTCATCAATGACAGGA